>NW_006498062.1:634703-679397 GCF_000471905.2 Amborella trichopoda | reverse complement strand
ACACATATATGATACAATGTGTGGTATCATATACTGATACAACACATATCGTAATGTTGTATACATTTCAAACACACCATTGTGTTTGAGATAGAAGATAAACACAAGGGATATCACAAACACACAAAAAACATTGTATATAAAAAGACATAATGCAAAGAATGTGTGTTTTTATGTTTGTGTAACAAAAGTCAAATACTTTCTTCTCATCAAATAATAGATGAGACGAAAGTGCTTACCAAATTTGGGAGTGATCCGACTTGGATCGAGTGAGTTATAGGCCCCAAAAGTCGCCTGTGACTGTAAAAACAACCACCTTAAATGGTGTTTATGGAGTGAGGCCACACAAGAATAGTGAGCGCCCTATCCCTTTTCGGTATTTTACTCATAAATTTGTCTTGGAGTGCCTGATTAAGCCAAAACTTGGCTCATAGGGGTTTTCGACCGTGTCGAATCTGATGGAGATGGTCCCACAGCTTTTTAGCTCACCAAAAGTATGGCTCTAGTTACGGGGTTCATTTCAGGGTACTAGAGACCGATTTCACTGAAATTATTTTTTTGTGTTCATTACCTTAGACATATCTGATCGCGATGAAACTTGGCAGGTTGTATTTTTAAGTACTGATGAATATCTCGACCAATTATGGGGCCAATCTAAGATTGTTAGGAATTTCCACGGTTTTGTAGACTTTATTGACTTGTTTCTTTCTAGGGACCAAGGTGCTGAAAAATACGTTCAAACACGGAGAGGTTAGGATCATGGGTCTCTGCACTTGAGGTTAATGAGAAGACCCCCAAAGTCAATGTTGAGGGGTTGTAGGAGGCCCCAAAAGAATGGGAAGAAGGCGGTTAAGCCACAACTGATGAGCTTGAAGAGATAAATTTAAGAAATGAAGCCGATATTAGACCCACTTTCATCTTTGCAAATATGTCGTCAGAAGAGAAAGAGAACTTGACAGCCTTCTTACGAGCAACCGAGATGTCTTTGCCTAGCATTACCATCAGATGTCTGATTTAGATCCTGAAGTCGCGGTTCACCGTCTCAACATCGAAACCTCTATCAAGCCCGTCAAGCAGAAATCTAAGAGGTTCAAACCTGATCTCGAAATGCAGATAGATGCTAAAGTGGTCAAGCTCAATCTAGCCGGTTTCATTCAAGAAGTTAGGTACCCTAAGTGGCTAGCAAATGTTGTTCCAGTCAAGAAGAAAAAATGGCCAAATTAGGGTTTGCATCGCCTTCCATAAGCTGAATACCGCCTACCCTAATGATGACTTCCCATTGCCATTCATGGAGATGCACATTGATTATATGGCTCACTGCCAGATCTTCTCATTCATGGATGGATACTCCGAGTATAGTCAGATACGAATGGCACCAGAAGATGAGGAAGCCATCGTGTTCTTGACTCCAAAAGGGGTCTTTTGCTACACAATGATGCCTTTTGGATTGAAAAATGTTGATGCCACATATCAGAGAGCAATGACGACCATCTTCAAACACGTGATGCACAAAGAGGTCGAGTGTTATGTAGATGACTTGGTCGTGAAATTTGAAGAGAAAGACGCTCGTAGGAGAGACCTTGAAAAGGTGTTTGAGCGGTTACGCCATCATCAGTTCAAAATGAACTTGCCGAAATGCGCCTTTGGCGTGCGTTCAGGAAAGTTCTTAGGGTTCATTGTTGGATAGCGAGGGTTGGAAGTTGAGCCGGTCAAGATCAAGGTGATCCAGGAAATGCCACCACCAACTACATTGAGAGAGTTGCGATCCCTCCAAGGGTAGCTGGCCTATATCAGCAAATTCATCTCAAACTTCTCAGGTCGTTGTAAGCCTTTAACACACCTATTGAAGAAAGATGCCCCATTCATTTGGGATGAAGCATGTCAAGCAGCCCTTGATGACATCAAGCATTATTTACTCATCCCTTCAGTCCTCTCTACACCAGTGTTGAGAAAACCTCTAATCTTGTATGTGACCGCTCTAGACGAGTCACTTGGGCCATTATTGGCATAGAACAATGATGAAGGGAAAGAGACCGCACTCTACTATCTCAGTTTCAGGATGCAGGTGGCCGAGAAGAATTATCCTCCTATTGAGAAGATGTGCTTGGCCCTAATCTTCGTAGTACAAAAAATCCACCACTACATGCTTGGTCATGAAATAAAGCTTATATCGAAAGCAGATCCTATAAAGTTTCTCATGACATGCCCATGGTTGTCAGGACGTCATGCTACGTGGGCATTATTGCTGATGGCATTCGACATCACATTGGTTAAGTGCCTCGATCTCACCCTCCGGATCTGGATGATCGGGCGGCACCCATCTCGGGTTTCAAGGGAACCCTGGACTTTGAGCTCGCTCTCTCAAGAACCTTGCTCAAGAGCGAGGGTAGGTAGACCAACCGATGAGAGAGGAATTTAGGGTGGGTTTGGGACTTACTCGGCTAGCTCACATGGGTGCCCTCTTAGATCACAAAGAAAGCCCCCCAGTCATAAAACTGGATCAGAATCTCCTCCCTTGGCCTGTATTCTCTTGTTTCTGCTATCACACATACATGATTACTTTTACAAGACAAGTGGGCTGAAAGAGACCCAACCTTGTCTTTGACCAAATGTACATGGACGTGCACATCTAAAAGAAGAAAAGGGTAAGAGGGTAAGTAAAAGAAGAAGAAAGAGGTAGATCAGAGGAATTTTGACTAGGTGACGAGACTAACATAGCATTTAGAACAACAAGTGATTGTCCCAGTGTGGTAGCCAGATGGCACAGTAACTAGACTGGCACAACAGAAATACTACTAGACGCCAGAACGATCATCAGCCAGCCTGACACAATGGCTAGCCTATTGTGGCAGTAAGGCGAGCATGGCAACTAAGACCGACTCAATGAAAACACTGCTAGACGATAAGACTATCATGGCAATATTTGACAAGAGGGCATGCTTGGAGCATATTGCTAGACTTGGTCTTGTGATTCTGTGGTGCATGCTTTGAGAGTATTGCATGACTAATATTGATAAGGTGCCCGTTATGTGTGTATGGCCGGGCTTGACTTAGAAATTGGGACCAGTGAGTCATCTAGTAGTGGTTGATTTGTTGATAATGATTGTAGTTAAATGAGTTGATCTATGTGTGTGTATTTGTTAATGTTTGCATGACTGGATGGATAAGGTATTTGATTTGTTAGTGCATGACACTCTGAGTTAGGCTTGGAGATGTTAGGTATGTGATGTGGACAATCGTAAGCGGCACTGTGTATTTGGGTACCCTCCCCCTATTTTTTTGTTTCATATGTATGATTTTTGGGACAAAATCCTTTTTAACGGGGGGATGATGTAAGAAACACAAATTTCCCTGGGCATGAGATGCGCACGGTGATGGAGGGTGAAACAGAGGCCTAGTACCATTTGGCGCATCTCCGCACGTGTATAAGGGCTTATAGCTGTTTGTAAAGTAAAGAGGAGAGAGAAAAGTCAGCGTCGCACGTGATGATAGTAATGAGCATCGCTGTCTATGGAAGAGGCCTAACGTCAGTTGTGAAGAGAGACAGGGAAGAGCAACACCACATGCGAAAGGAATCGTCGCGAGTGAAGCACCATTTGGAGCATCGTTGAGCATGTAAAGAGGCTTAGCGCCGTATGTGAAAGAGGCTAGCGCAATAAGTGTAAGGATGCATTGCCTCACGTGAATGGATGAACATCGTGCGTGACATGGGGCAACGCCGTGCATGAACAAGAGTGTAGCGTCGTGTGTGTAGTAGAAAGAAGAGAGAGAAAAATGCACGAGGCAGTGAAGAGAGCGCGCTCTCGTGAGAAAAGAAGGAGAAGACTGACGCCCTGAGTGAAAAGAAGATGTTGGTGCTGCCGTATATGTCAGCGTCATTTGTCAGTTCCGCGCATATCAGCTACAATGACCTTCACGCACCCTGTCAGCCACAGTGTTTCCCACCTATCTTGGATACTTAACCCCTCTCTCCTTCCATCTCACTATGGTTGCTCCTTTCTCTCTCTCTCTAGAGCCCAAGGTTTCAGTTCTTTACTACTGCCCTTTGGAGATAGCCATCGCTTGAAGCTTGAAGTGGCCTTCGAGTGGGCGTTTGGAGGTGCCGTTGAGCATCAGGTAAGTACATTTAGCATCTATTCACCAACAAATGTTGTAGGAATCAATTTTTATGTATTGAAAGTGGGTAAAATGGTAGGATGAGAGGTATGGATGTGAATGGGTGAAATGACCTTGAAATCCCAGATTTGTGCTTCTGTGTGCCTTAATTGTTTAAGAAATGTAATTGATCATGCTGGTGGTAAAATGAACCACTTGTAAGGCTAGCTTAATATAAGCATGGTTTTTTATTAAGATTTGTGTTGGTTTATGAATCATAAACTGTTCTTTAATGCATGTTAAGCTTGAGAATGAGATTTTCCAGAACTGTGACTGTACTTGCATCGAATGTTTCAGTGTCCAACGACGTCCAAATAGACCCAAGACGGTTTGGAATGAAATATATAATTTTCTACTTCCACTTTTCTTTTTATACCATCTTGAAATTCCCCATGGATTAGAAATTATATTTCAAAATGTGTGGGTATGTCACTGTTGAGAGGTTGCAAAAAATGTATGGAGTGTCACTCTTTTTATACCACACCTTTGACCTATTGAACGACATTGAAATGATCGTAAATCACCTCCATTTGATTCATTCATGTGTTTAATATGATGTTTATGTTCTAACCTTGCCCAAATTCTTCATAAAAGATGAGCTATGCTTCAAATTGTGTCTATATGTCACTGTTAACAGGTTTCACTGGATTTCACAACTATTACCTCTGTTTTCATAAGGTTTGACTAACCAAATGGAGTCCTAATGCTCCGAAACCACTGTCATTTGAAAGATCCATGCGTGTACTAAATGTTTCATATTGAACACTTTTTGAAATTCCTTGTAGATTGACAGTTATGCCTAGAAATGTGAGGGCATATCATTGTTCACGGTTGCCGGAAATTTTAGCAACTGTCACTCCAATTGTGCCGAGCTTTTGACCCATCAAATACCATCCAAACATCCTCAAACCACCGCCATATTAAAGATCCATGTTTAAACTTCAAGTTTCATGCTTAGATAATTTAGAAATTCTCCTTAGATTGGAAGTTATGTCCCCGAGAAGAGGGGTACATCACTACCACTCGTGGCCAAGATTTTTAGTTTGTGCCTGTCTTGAGAAATAAATTGTTTTACGCTAAAAAATTGCCTTATTATATTCAAATCACTTTTATATGAATATTGAGTAAGTCTATTTCTAAATTGGTTTTGAAACCACACTGAAACTCCTCATGGTTCGATAATGACGCCCCTTTTTTATGAGAATGTCTTGGCTGTGAATGTAGTGAAGTTGTACACTCTTTTATTGACTTGTTCACTGAGTGACCTAAGTGATGAAGTGTTGTAAGCGCCATTTATAAGCTTAAGTGTCACGTGATAGCTCGTGGGATGAATACTACATGATTAAATGTCATAGTACCATGTGAACAGTGCGAAGTGACCATGCAATAAGTGATAAGTAACAAGTACAACTGCCGTATGGTAATTCCTTGATAAATGTTACATGATAAATGTTGTAGTGCTAATGAAATAAGTATTATGAATGCTGATTGATAAGTGTAAGTGCCACTTGATAGTCCTATTATGATGGATGTTTTATTTTGAGTGTCATAGTGCTTCATGACAGCGGTATATTGTGAACAAGGCTCAAATCTTGATTTATGAGGCTGGAATTTCCTATCATAAGGTACTGACTAGGTACGAGAAAAGTTAGTGCTTGACTTTTCTGATATGATACTGTGATTTTGACTACTACGCAATGGGCCACTCATTAGTAGTGGGTACAGTTGTGAGTTGATACTATGATATTGACCACTACGCAATGGGACACTCATTGGTAGCATGATTGAAGTGATCGATGCTATGAGAAATCTTTGGCATGATTTGGGCATATCGCATGACCAAACATTGATGTTGGGGGGATGCCTGCTTTGAGAGTATTGCAGGGTCTACCTATGTGACTGTTACCAAAGACTATTGTCTCGCTGAAATTCTTAAAAGAATCAATAACAAAAATAATGTTCAAAAGGAACCATCTATTACTGAGCTTAAATATGAATCAACAGAAGTAAAAAAGGAATTAATAATTCTCAAAAAGAGAATACAAGTTTTAGAACTTGCTTCTAACCTACAAAACTCCAGAAAAGATAGATGAGGAAATAGAATTTGATACCCTCATAAATAATTATAAAAATCCGCTATCTCCGATAGATGAAGTACTGGAATCATCTAGTTCTACTCAAACCGATAAGTATGTAAATCTGATCAACAAGGTAATCACACAAAAATGGTTTACATTAATAAGAATTATAGTAAATAAAGAATATAGTTTCCAATCTTTATCCTTAATAGACTCCGGAGCAGATTTAAATTGTATAAATGAAGGATTAGTTCCTACTAAATATTTTAGCAAAACAACTCAAATACTAAATACTGCAGATGGTAGCAGGCTTATTATAAACTATAAGCTGTCTAATGCTGCTATATATAATAATGGAAATTGTTTTGAAATGCCTTTTATTATGGTAAAAGGATTAAGTCAAGCTGTAATCCTTGGAACTCCATTCCTGAATCTTTTATATCCATTAAAAATAGATGGTTCATGAATAGAAGCTACTATATAAGGGCATAAAATAAAGTTCCAATTTGTTGATAAACCAAAATAAGAGAAGTAAATAATGTAAAGCAAATCATATCAAATAAGGAAAAATTTCTATGCCATTTAAAGGAAGAATTAAAGTATAAAATAATAGATAAAAAACTTTCTATTCTAGAAAACATAAAATATATTGAAGAAATTAAAAAGAAAATAGAAAAAGAAAATTGTGCAAACTTACCAAGTGCTTTATGAAATAGAAAAAAGCATATAGTAAGTTTACCATATGAAGAAGGATTTGATGAAAATAAAATACCCACAAAGGCTAGACATATCCAAATGAATCCTCGACTACTAAAAATATGTAAACAGGAAATCGATGATTTCCTACAAAAACAGCTTATCAGGAAAAGTTCATCTCCATGGAGCTGTTCAGCATTTTATGTCGAGAAAGCCTTAGAAAAAGAGAAAGGAGCCCCTAGACTGGTAATAAATTATAAACCTCTCAATAAGGTTCTTAAATGGATAAGGTATCCAATTTCAAACAAAAAGGATTTGCTTGATTGACTTGTGAATGCTTGCAATTTAAAATCAGAATATTGGCAAATCCAGATTTCTGAAAAGGATAGATATAAAACTGCTTTCAATGTTCCATTTGGACAGTACGAATGGAATGCAATGCCATTCGGACTAAAAAATGCCCCTTCAGAATTTCAAAATATTATGAATGATAATTTCAATCCATACATGAAATTCATGATAGTTTATATAGATGATGTTCTAATATTCTTTGAGAATATTGAGCAACATTTTAAACATATAAATGTTTTCATAAATGCTATAAAGAATGCAGGACTAGTAGTCTCAGCAAAGAAAATTAGTCTCTGCCAAACTAAAATAAGATTCTTGGGACATAACATTTTCCAAGGAAGTATTATCCCCATAGATAAGGCAATTGAATTTGCTAATAAATTTTCAGATGTTATCTTAGACAAACTGAGCTTCAAAGATTTCTGGGTTGTCTAAATTATATTGTCTATTTCTATGAAAACTTGACCATTGATGCTAAACCTTTGTTCCAAAGGTTGAAAAAGAATCCACCAAAGTGGACAGATCAGCATACTATGGCTGTTAGGAAAATAAAAATAAAGGCAAAGGAATTACCCTGCCTTACACTTTCAAATCCCAATGCTTTTAAAATTATAGAATGTGATGCCTTTGAAGTAGGCTTAGGAGGAATACTACAGTAAATGCTTTCCGAAAAAGAACAATTAGTTCGTTTTACTTCTAAAGCTTGGAATCAGACTCAGCAAAATTATTCAATGGTTAAAAAAGAAATTTTCGCCATTATACACTGTGTGACAAAGTTCCAAAGCCATCTTCTTAATCAAAAGTTTCTGATACAAACTGATTGCAAAGCTGCAAAAGATATTCTTAATAAAGATGTGAAAAATCTTGTTTGCAAACAAATTTTTGCTAGATGGCAAGCAATATTATCCTCCTTTGAATTTGACATTGAACACATCAAAGGAAATCATAATTTCCTTCCTGACTTTTTAACCCTTGAATTTTTGTAGGGGGGACAGGAATAGAGATAGTGAAAGACAAATAATACCTCATACAAATAAAGGAAAAACCAAGATGGAAATAGTTCCATCATCTTCAGAAAACCCATTAATAGTTTCTCCTACAACCCCAAACCAACTAATAAAGAGACAAGCTCGTGATATAGTTTCCTCTCCTGACCCAATACCAGTGACCAAAATACCAATAGAAAAATCAAGATTTATAGAAACCATCTTTATATCTGAAATAGTAATAGAAGACACTCATCTCGATATGGATCCAGTTAACATAGCCCACTTATACTTGAATAATCATTTACATCCCTCAAATGGAAATAAGACCAGGGAATGGTATGAAGCTATTCTTTTGGAAACCGGATCGGTAACCTTTGTTCACTTCTACCAAAAGAATACCAATATAATTGCCTACTCCAACTTCCAAGTAACGAAGATAATATCTTATAAATAATTTGGTATGGATCCTGTGAAGTGCAGGCAATAATTCCCATGCCTGGTTTTTGCAAATAAAGATACCTTTAATAGATGACTGTCCGAACTGGTTCAAGATGTGGTTCCAGATATGGGGGTCTGGGACAAAAATACTTCCATAAAAAATACAAGCCTCGCAAACTAAGTTTGCTTAATATAATAACCATAATACTCAAAGAGACCTCCACATGTACTTCATGGCATACTACTAAATACTATGGATCATGAAATAGTCATATAATATATTAGATAATTATACAAATGATTGGGAATATATACCAAAGTTGGGAAGACAAGCATACATCAAATGGTGGGATGTATATGAAAACAAAGCATTGAACCAGAAAACATAAAATAAGGAAGATTTATATTCCGACTCCAGAGACAAAAATGGATAATATGGCTGAATACATAAATAAAATGAGACAACCATCACTGTTACCATATGCCACCTGTCAGCTCATCGACAACCATCACTGTTACCTGATGCCACCTGTCAGCTCACCGACAACCATCACTGTTACCAGATGCCACTTGTCAGCTCACCGACACCTTTTACTATTCCAGGATGCTACCGACAGAACCTATTCACCCTTTTTGTTAATTCCACTTACTGTTCAACGACCTTTTTACTACTCATCCCTTTTAGCTGTCATCCAGCTGGCGTTTAATTATGAAGAAGAATTGATAGAAGTTTGAAGTCCGAGGCCTATAAGAGAATACCTCAGCCAGATGAAGAGGGCATCTCGGAGTAAATTCAAGTCTTCTCCCTTAATGCTCTGATCTTCTGAAGTCTTCTCCCCTAGGGAATTCTAAAATTTTTCCTAAAGCTCATACCTTCTCAACTCTCTGCACCCTCTTTATAATTCTCTATACTCTCTGTGCAACTCTCTACACCCTCTGTATAATTCTCTATACTCTCTGTGCAACTCTCTGCACCCTCTGTATAATTCTCCATACTCTCTGTACAACTCTTTGTACTCTCTGTGAAACTCTCTGCACTCTTTGTATAACTCTCTATACTCTCTGTGCTAGTCCTCTCTCTCTGTACTCTCTATGCTACTCTCTCTGCACTGTCTATGCTTTTCTGCATTCTCTGTGCTTCACTGCACTGTCTGTGCCATTCTGCACTTTCTAGGTTACCCTATGTACCTTCTGTGCTACATTCTATCTTCTGCTTCTCTCATATCTCTTGACTTTTATTGTATAATGTATATCGGGTGGTGTACCTAGCCATTCCAAGACTGAGTGATTGTGAGATTTGTACATGTGTGACTGTAACCTAAATAGTCTACCAAGTTTTTGTCCGGAAGAGTGGAGGCTTTCACAAGCTTGCCATCTGGTAAAAATTTGTTTGGAAACAAGATTTTTCACCTCTTTATTTAGAATATCTTTTGCAGCTTTGTAATCAGTTCATATAAGAAACT
Organism: Amborella trichopoda; assembly: GCF_000471905.2. The sequence goes on along the minus strand of NW_006498062.1, from coordinate 669,227 downwards.
TTTGATTAAGAAGATCGCTTTGGAACTTTGTAACACGGTGTACAATGGTGAAAATTTCTTTTTTAACCATTGAATAATTTTGCTGAGTCTTGTTCCAAGCTTTGGAAGTAAAACGAACTAATCGTTTTTTTTCGGAAAGCATTTGTTTTAGTATTCCTCCTAAGCCTATTTCAGAGGCATCACATTCTATAATTTTAAAAGCATTGAGATTTGAAAGTGTAAGGCAAGGTAATTCCTTTACCTTTATTTTTATTTTCCTAACAACCATAATATGCTCATCTGTCCACTTCGGTGGATTCTTTTTCAACCTTTGGAACAAAGGTTTAGCATCAATGGCCAAGTTTTCATAGAAATCGACAATATAATTTAGACAACCCAGAAATCTTTGAAGCTCAGTTTTGTCTAAGATAACATTTGGAAATTTATTAGCAAATTCAATTGCCTTATCTATGGGGACAATACTTCCTTGGAAAATGTTATGTCCCAAGAATCTTATTTTAGTTTGGCAGAGACTAATTTTCTTTGCTGAGACTACTAGTCCTGCATACTTTATAGCATTTATGAAAACATTTATATGTTTAAAATGTTGCTCAATATTCTCAGAGAATATTAGAACATCATCTATATAAACTATCATGAATTTCATGTATGGATTGAAAATATCATTCATAATATTTTGAAATTCAAAAGGAGCATTTTTTAGCCCAAATGGCATAACATTCCATTCGTATTGTCCAAATGGGACGTTGACAGCAGTCTTATACCAATCCTTTTCAAAAATCTGGATTTGCCAATATCCTGATTTTAAATCAAACTTGGAAAATATGCAAGCATTAACGAGTGTATCAAGCAAATTCTTTTTATTTGAAATTGGATATCTATTCCATTTGAGAACCTTATTGAGAGGCTTATAGTTTATTACTAGTCTGGGAGCCCCCCTCTCCTTTCCAGAGGCATTCTCGACATAAAATGCAGAACAGCTCCATGGAGATGAACTCTTTCTTATAAGCTGTTTCTGTAGTAAATCATCAATTTCTTTTTTACATATTTCTAATAATCGAGGGTTCATCTGGAGGGATCTAGCCTTTGTGGGTATTTTATTTTCATTGAACCTTTCTTTATATGGAAAACTTACGATATGCTTTCTTCTATTCTAGAAACCACTTGGTCGGTCTGCACAGATTTCGTTCTCTATTTTCTTTTTAATATCTGTGATATATTTTATATTTTCACTTAAAGAAAGTTTTTGTTCTATTATTTTATATTTTATTTCTTATTTCAAATAGCACAAAAATTTCTCCTTACTTGAAATAATTTGTTTCACGTAATTTACTTCTCTTATTTTTGGTTTATCTATAAACTCAAATTTTATACTGTGTCCATTTATATTAGCTTGAATTCCTGAGCTATCTATTTGCAATGGATATATAAGATTCAGAAATGGAGTCCCAAGGATTACAGCTTGACTTAGACCTTTAACCATAATAAATGGCATTTCAAAACAGTTTCCATTATTACATATAGCAGCATTTGATATATTATAATTTATGATAAGTCTGCTGCCATCTGCAGTATTTAATATTTGGGCTGTTTTACTAAAGTACTTAGTAGGAACGAATCCTTCGTTTATGCAATTCAGATCTGCTCCTGAATCTATTAAAGCTAAAGATTGAAAACTATAGTCTTTATTTAGTATAATTCTAACAAGTGTAAACCATTTTTGCGTAATTACTTTGTCAATTAGATTTACATAATTATTAGTTTGTATAGAACTAGAGGACTCTGGTGTTTCATCTATTGGTGTTAATGGATTTTTATAATTATTTATAATGGTAACAAAGTCTATTTCTTCATCTATATTTTCTAGAGTATTTTGTACGTTAGAAGCAAGTTCTAAAACTTGTATTCTATTTTTTAGAATTATTAAATTCTTTTTTACTACTCTTATTTCATATTTAAGCTTAGTAATAGATGGTTCCTTTTGAACATTATTTTTGTTATTGATTCTTTTAAGAATTTCAATGAGACTATAGTCTTCTTGAGTTTTTACCAACGGGGGAGGTTTTTCCTTTGCTTTAACTATTTGAATATATTGAATTAAGGCTTCCTTCTTTGCATCAGAATCTGATATCTTATCAATTATTTCTATTATTAAATTTTCTTCCTCAGAAAGCATATTGCAAAAACAATTATTTTCTTCTTCTGAGTCAGAGGTGCTAAATATCAGATTTTCATCTTCAATTTCCACGACAAGTGGCTCAGAGTCTGTGGTTGATGGACTTTTATCAGATTCCTCATCTATTTGTAATATTTGATATAATTGAGTTTTTATACCTTCTTCTAACTGCAAGGCATTAATTTTCTTTTTTACTCGACATTTATTTTTATAGTGCCCTACCATGCCACAGTTATAGCATATGGGTATTTTTCTTTTTCCTCTAGATTTTTTAAAATTATATTTAGAGGCAAATTTTTTAGTAAGTTTATCTTTATTGTTTTTCTTATTATCAGACTTGTATTTCTTATTTTTATACCTCCTCTTATCATGTTTATTAGACATGGGTAGCGTATTATATCCGAATTGTTCACAGAAATCACCCAATTCTTTCTTGCCCGTCATTCTTTGCTTATCCAGTTGTCTCTTTAACTTCAAGTCAGTATATAAGGCAAGTCCTTCTACACATATTTCAGCGGATAATTCTCCTGAGGTATATAAAGAATATGGAATTATACCTCCATGTTTATTTTTCAATTTATTTTTGATTTTCTCAGCAAAGAGGTATGGTAGTCCGACGATAAACTTTTCTTTCCAGTGATCAGCTTTACTATCTTCTCTGGAAAGGAGCCGAAAAATGATTACGTCTTTATACCATTTGTAATGTGACAATGTTGGACACCTAAGATTAGACAGGAGGCCTTCAGTTCTGACGTCTTACAAAGTAGTACTTCCAACAAAATGGAGAGTTATTGTATATATGAGGGTATTTACTGCATCCCTTTCACTATTAGGTATATTTTGTCCAAATTCATTTTTAACTGTCCACTGTCTTGTGGCAGTTAATATTTCTCTTTTAGTGGTTTCATCTATATGAAAGTACCACCATCCTCTTAGCCAGCTGGTAAAACCACATACAATAGCCTTAGCTATTTCCTAGTCATGATTACCACTTATTTTACAGGTTGTTGAATACATCGTCATATGTTTCATTGTATCAAGTATTTGATGATCAGACATACCATCAATATTCCAATTTACTATTATCCTTTCAGAGTAAGGTACTGTACTGCATATTAGGTCTTCCTCAAATTGTATATCTACAGGGGTTGGTCTTGAATGATACATTCTAGTATGAGAGGTTGGTCTGAACTTTTTCCATAATCTATCCTATTAATATTAAGATTTTCTTCTTTGAAAGCTTCTTCTATTTCTTGAATCTCGTCATTGGTTGAGCTTTCTTCTTGTAATACCATAGGTTTTGATTCAACCATTACTCGTTTTCCTTTTATATCTAGTTTGGCTAGTTTTTTGACTAGTTCGTCAATTAAATCTTTATTTTCTTCCTTTTTCTTTATTCCTTCCAAACTGAATCATCCTTTATTAATTTCTGGAGGAGGTTTGAAGAGGACAACCTTCTTACTTTCTTTATCGGTTAATTTAGCTTTGTTATTTTGGGTTTTATTAACTATATTCTCAATCCTGGTGGTTTGTTTTCCAATTGTCTGTAGGCATAAATTAGTATAATTGTTTTGTTCAATTATATGTGGTATGACATTTATTTTATGACTATGATTGTCAGTTTCTTTAGGGATTATTTTATATGGAGAGGCTTTGGTTTTAGGTTTTTCTTTTAATTCTCCTTTAATTGGAGACTTCTATCAGGAGGATGTATGCTATGTACTTCTTCTCCTTCAATAGTATGAAATATTTGGTATTGGTCTTCTATGGCGTTAAGCCCAAAATTAGGGATTAGAATTCCCTTTTCTATTAATGTGGGTCTTAGCCATTCAAGGAAACCTATACTTTGTTTATTTTTATTTATAAATTTATTAAACCTTTTGTGAAGAGCATCTAACAGATATTGAGGGAATTTTGCTAAATACCAATCACGAATTTCTTTATTTTCTTCAGAAAGATAATCATTTTTTATCATTTCTAGATCTATTTTATCTTCTTTTTGAAGAGTTAAAATATTAAAATCTAAGTCTGAAGGTGATGGTTCGTTATTGGATGAGCTAGGTTCATACATTTTATAAACGGGTTGTTGGATATTACTATTTGTTCGGGTCAAGCCTTCTATTATAGGTCTTTGAGATATAGAAGAAGTAGAATTCTTAGAAGGTGTAGGTATTCTTTTTGGAGTTCGTATCAAGCCTTTTGACATGTTAAGTCTGGTTCTTCTTTCAGAGTTAAAATGGATTTCAATATCCCCATCAGGATATTCTATTATGCGATCAAGCTCTCGACTGAATGGGGTCCTATATTGTTGGTTTTCATTATATATGGACCAGTAATCAGGAAGAATAATTTGGGACCAACTAATGGATTTAGGGACTACAGTATTTGATTTTTCCACATTAGTATGAAAAAATATCGTTTGTCCTTTAGTATCTATCTGGAGAACATTAGGACTTAAGGTATTCATTACCTTATAACATATTCTATAAATTAGAGCAATATTTTGGGATCCAAGGTTCATGTCAAACCCTTGTGTTTTTAGGTTCAAGGTGAGGACTTTAAGAAGATTAGGGTCGGTTAATGACACCGAAAAATTCGGGAAGCAATTAAATATATGGGTCCGTTACACAAACTAGACTCAACTATTCCTAATAAGGAATTAGAGAATTTGTTATGTCGACTATCTCTTAAACATAATAATATAGAATTATTTAATCCTAATCTAGTTAGGGGTTTTACTGCTACTTGAATTAATCCTATATGAAGATACTTATATTCTTTGGATCTATGGTTTTGGATCATCTGTTTGGATAAAAACTGAAAGCTTTCCTACTCATTATTGATCGATATACTCTGTTCTACAGCCTTAATGGCATAGCTAGTCCTAAACTCAAAGGTTCCTTTCTTATAAACATCAAATATGGGAATTCTTGGGATGTTCCAATTTTGTATTTGTTTCTCATTGTTATCGATTATTAATTCTTCTTTATTTTTTATTTGCAATGCCTTGTTTGACGAAGATGTTGTTCTGTTGGACAATGTCCTAATAAAATTTTCCATTTTAAGATAACGAATGAGTACTCAAGTCAATCGGAATTAGTCCCTGTGCCTTTGTCACTGCTCTTCAGGCCTTTTTCGGCAGTACGGGTCAAGATGACTTTTGGTCTCAACTCTCAGACTTATCTTAAATGATAAATTTTATTACGTTATTAGCCTCTAGAACAATACTTTCATCTACAGTTCACCACTGTAAATCTACTGTGGCTCTGATACCAGAGTTGACCCAAGATCTACTTTTCAGGCAACTATTGATTTTAATCAGAACTTAATACATGAATCTAACAATTAAATAAAGAGATAAGCAAATGAATATTAAAAGCGAAGAGAAATCTACTACAAACCTATCAATATAAGTAACAGTCCTAATTTTTACACAAAATATAACTTTAAATTGCATGGAAGAAGGAAACTTATACTAAAAGCAACTTCTTTAAAACATATAAGAACACTTACATATTACAGATGCAGTAGCTTGTGAAAAGCCTCCACTCTTCAGGACAAAAACTTGGTAGACTATTTAGGTTACAGTCACACATGTACAAATCTCACAATCACTTAGTTTTGGGATGGCTAGGTACACCACCCGATATACATTATAGAATAAAAGTAAAGAGATACGAGAGAAGCAGAAGATCGAGTGTAGCACAGAAGGTATAGAGGGTAACCTAGAAAGTGCAGAATGCCACAGAGAGTGCAGAGAGAGTAGCACAGAGAGTACAGAGAAAGGAGAATAGCACAGAGAGTATACAGAGTTATACAGAGAGTGCAAAGAGTTGCACAAAGAGTATAGAGAGTTGCACAAAGAGTATATAGAATTATACAGAGGGTGCAGAGAGTTGCACAGAGAGTATAGAGAATTATACAGAGGGTGTAGAGAGTTGCATAGAGAGTATAGAGAGTTGCACAGAGTATAGAGAATTATACAGAGGGTGTAGAGAGTTGAGAAGGCAAGAGCTTTAGGAAAAATTTTAGAATTCACTAGGGGAGAAGGCTTCAGAAGATCAGAGCATTAAGAGAGAAGACTTGAATTTACTCCAAGATGCCCTCTTCATTTGGCTGAGGTCCTCTCTTATAGGCCTCGGACTTCAAACTTCTATCAATTCTTCTTCATAATTTAACGCCAGCTGGATGACAGCTACAAGGCATAAGCAGTAAAAAGGTGGTCAAACAGTAGGTGGAATTGACAAAAGGGTGAATAGCTTATGTCGGCAACATCTTGGAATAGTAAAAGGTGTCGGTGAGCTGACAGGTGGCATCTGGTAACAGTGATGGTTGTCGGTGAGCTGACAGGTGGCATCTGGTAACATTGATGGTTGTTGATGATTCTGACTTTTGGCAGTATTATGAGAGTATTGGTGGGCTTTTATTCGGGTTTTATGGATAGCTGACTTCTGGTTGTATAAGCCCACAGTCCTCGTTTTCTTGTGTATATCCTTCCTCATTCTGAGTTGACGTGGACATCGCTTCATCCGCTTCATCGAAGATTTAAGCAGCTTTTTCTTTAACTCCTCCTTGATGGCCATAGGGTTGTGTTGTCTCATTTTATTTATGTATTCAGCCATATTATCCATTTTTATCTCTTGTCTCTTCTTTTCTCTTTCTTTTCTCTCTTTTATCTCTTCCCCTTCTCTTATTCTATCTCTTTTCTTCTCTCTCGCTTTTTATTTACGTCTCTCTTCTTTCTCTCTTTCTTCTTTCTTCTTTCTCACTCATTTGATCAAGGGACAAGTCTAACACTGTTATGGTAGTCTTGTCGTCGAGCAGTTTTGCCGTTGTGCTAGTCTATGTTACCGTGCCCATCTTGCTGCCACATCGAACGAGGCGTTATCCCAAGCTGGTTGGTGTTTGTGTTCTGTCGTCAAGTAGTATTGCCATTGTGTCGGTGGGTTGGTGCTTCGATCTCACCCTCTGGATCAAGATGATCGAGCGGCACGCATCTCGAGTTTTAGGAAAACTCTAGACTTTGAGATCGCTCTCTCAAGAACCTCGCTCAGGGATGAGGGCATGTAGAACAACCGATGAGTGAGGACTTTAAGGTGGGTTCAAACTTACTAGGGCTAGTTCACATGGGCGCCCTCTTAGATCACGAAGAAAGCCCCCAAGTCATAGAGCTTGTTCGGAATCGCCTCCCTTGGCTTGTATTCTCCTGCTTATGCAATCACACACACATGGTTAATTTTACATGACAAGTTGGCCGAAAGAGAGCCCACCTGGTCTTTGAGCAAATGTACACAGACGTGCACATCCAAAAGAAGAGAGGGTAAGAGGATAAGTAAAAGAAGAAGACAGGGGTAAATCAGAGGAATTTTGACAAGGTGACGAGACAAACATGGCAGCTAGATCAACAAGTGCTTGACCCGGCATGGTAGCAAGATGGGCACGATAACTAGACCGACACAATAGAAATACTACTAGCATGGTTGTAAGGCGGAGTCGGTAACTAAGACCGGCTCAGCGACGATATTTCTAGATGACAAGACTACGATGGCAATTTTTGTCTCAGCCTCTCTTAGTCAAATGAGAAAGGAAAGAAGAGAGAGAAAGAGAAACATGTGCAATACTACTGATGTCGTGAATGTGAGAAGAAGACGAGATAAGCAATGCGGGAGAAAGGAAAAAGGAAAAGAGGAAAGATAAGGAAACGAATGAAGAAGAAGGAGAAGTAAGAGACCAAGGGAACATGGGCTGTGATGAGAGAAAAGATATGAAAGAACATGGATGGCGATGAGCTCTCGTCGTCCATGATGGAAGGGTAAGACGAGAGAAAACATGGGCTGCAATGAACCTCCGCCGTCCTTGACAAAAGAATGAGAGAAGAGAGAGAAGACATGGGTGGTGATGTGCTTTCACCATCCATTATAAAAGATTAAGCGAAAAGAGGAAACAAGGGTGGCGATATACTTCCACCATTCATGACTGAGAATAGGAGGAGAGAGAAAACATAAGGGATGATGTGCTCCCACCGCTCATGACAAATGATTAAGAAGAAAGAGAAAATAGGGGTGGCGATGTGCTTCTGCCGTCCATGACAGACGATTAAGAAGAAAGAGAAAACATGAGCGGTGGTGCGCTTCCACCGTCCATAATAGAAGGGAAGACAAGGAGACTTTGACATAGGCCCAACTCACCACTCGGGTTAAGGCTTGGCTCGTTGTTCGTATCTCTGAAGCAAGAAGACATCATGCTGGGCGATAGACTTCTCCATGCATGAACAGAGAAGAAGGAGAGAGAACAAAGAGACTGTAGGAAAGAGAAGAGAGAGAAAGGAAAGGTAAAGAAAAAGAATGAAAGTCGATAAAGGAGATCAGAGAGGAAATAAGAAAGATAGATGGACGAGAGGAGAGAGAAAGAGAGAAATGAGAGAAGAGAGAAAGAGAGATATGAGAGGAGGAGAGAGAAAGAGATGAGAGGAGGAGAGAGAAAGAGAGAGAAAAGAGGAGGAGAGAGAAGGAGAGAGAAAAGAGGAGGAGAGATAAAATTACCTTATCGAAGGGTACCGACTCTTTTCTTTTTTATCCTCTCTCTCTCCAAGACATACCCATAATTTGAATGTGAAAACTCTCAAATTTTATTGATGAGTATTAAATAATTAAGGGTCCTTTAACAATTGTGTTTAACAGGTACTTATAAAATTGGGCCCAAACATGGGTGGATGCCCAAAAACTACCTAAATTGATGATAATTACAGTTTAATTGAATTAAAATAATTTTTAAAATTGGGTGCAAACGGATTGTTTTGCCCCTGCCCAACAATATGTTAAATTTCAAAACAGTCCATGTCGCTACCATAGAACTTGCGTGATCTTCCGTGGATGATCTGAGGTTGCTTTAGTGCTTGTTTGAACAAAAGATGATTGTTTTCTTGTAGGGCTCGGTACGACGATTGACTAAATACCAACTTCAATCTGTGGATCATATTTTTAAGCCATGATCATGCGACTCGAAATTTGTATGAATCTTGCAAACTTCAGATCGATAGTGTGCTTGTTTCTTGATTTTTTTTCCATGATTTATTCGTTATATTGCATTAAGCATGCCATCACGATCGCATGGCAACAAACGCAGCTCGATTTTGTGCCCAGACGAAGATTTTGTCAACTTGGATTTTCTACCGAATTTGGAAATTCAACAGCTGAAATTTACAGTAGCTTTGATGCCTCCATGTGTGAAATCCAACCTTTCATCGTACACGAGATTCGAACTAGAAATAGCCTTGAACCCTACACTGATAATGCAATTGGTTTCATGTCTATTGGATACGTGAGTGTCGTGATTTGGCTGCTCGGGCGTGCTGCTGCTGGATTATCTGCAGCTGTCTTCACAAATCATCAATTTCTCCTTAGTTTCTCTCCCTGCTCGGGTATCGTCTTGAGTCGTGCCACATATCAAAACACTCTTGATGAGACGAACACACTCACTATATTTGAGACCGATCTGACTCAAAACGAGTGAGATATGGGGCTTTGAAGTTGCTGCTCGGGACTGTGCACATCAGCCTCCTTTAATGGAGATTGGTGTAGGGAGGTTGCACGGGAGTAGCGTACAGCCTACTCATTTTTGGTTCTTTACCCATAACTTTGTCCTGAAAAGCCCGATTAAGCCAAAACTTGACCCATAGGGGTTTTCGACTGTACCGGATCCAATGGCAATGGTAGCACAACTGTTTAACGCATCGAGATTATAAATCTAGTTATGGAGTCCGTTTCAGGGTGCTAGAGGTTGATTTTTTCAAAATTGTTTCTTTGTCTGCTTTAGCATAGACATGTTAGATTGAGACGATACTTGGCAGGTGGCTTTTTGGAGTTCTTCGAAAGATTCTGACCCATACTGGGGTAATTTTGAGACTGTTGGTAGTTTCACTGTATGTTAAGGTTTTATTGACTAGCTTCCTCTTTATTCCGCATCAGGGACCAAGGTGTTGAAAAATGCTTTCAAATAGCTTGCCCTGCCGAATGTTTGTGCTTCAAGAAAAATGAGAAGGACAACATTTCAAAAATTTCTTTTGGCTTTATTACTTTCTTCTTCCTAGCCACAAGACCACGTGAACGCTGAGGAGATTCATGCAACGCTGCAACTAGGATGTTCAGACGTTAGGATGCAATGTACAGGTCCATCCGTGGAGACTATAGGGGGCGACGAGACATTTTTTAGGGATCCTATTGGAGTCCTCACCCTCAAGGGGCTAATTGTGATTCTGACAGCTGAGGATTTTGTATGGAGCTCTTTAGTCAGAATCATGCCCGTCTCGCTGTCGAGTGCCGTGCTGAAGGGAATTTTTCCAATTTATTCTGGGATTTTGTATCCTCTGGTGTTTATCCACATTTCGAGGATTTTGTTTTATTTGTGTTGGATGGTCTGCTGAAGGACCGTCTGTTGGCGTCGTCTGTGTTCTGCACCATTAGTTAGTGGGCAGGGTACCTCAGTTTATTGAGGTGACCGGCTTCAAGTGTAGCCCCTATCCACTGCTTTGCAGTTTCAACAATTAAGATACCTCTCTTCTTTGTTCGAGGTGACCCCTGAGGATTCAATCCTAATTGTTGCATCACATGTCCAAAGTCATGGCTCAGTTATCCTTCTTTACGAACCTTTTAGCATTTTGAAGTGTGTTAGCGACCTTGTGGGAATAATGCTCTTCTTCATGAGACTTGTATTGCCTTTTTGGTGAGTTTTCTGTCGTTCGAGTCCTTTTTGTGAATGGACTCAGGCTGTCAGAATCTTTTCCTTGGAGCTCATATTTTTAGAGTCCTGGTATTGTGACACCAGGGATCGTTTCTCTTTGAGTGTGGGCTACAGCTGCCTGTTGAGGCAAATGCTGCAGGAACTTTTTTATTGGTCCAAGCGTCCTTTTTGGATTTTCACTTGAACTTGGGAAGCTGTGCCGTAGAGATAGTTTTCATCGACTTCCTTTTATTTGGGGCTCTTTTACCCATGACCTTACGGTCATGTCTAGCCTTATTTTCCCATTTTTTTCTTTCCCTTTTTTATAAAGGCATGTTTAAGGTCATGCATTCGGGACCTGTGCGAAGCCTTTTGACATCATGTGATCAGGATGTGCAATACAGTTTAAGGTTATATAGCTGGACCATGGTGTAGATTAATGGCAGTCTATAGCTGCCACGGAGTGAGTACGCTGGTGATTTGACTCACTTTGGGGGAGATGGCAGGAGGCTCCCTGTGAAAGATAGATGATGTATGTGTGGAAGGTGAAAAGTGGTGATCCACTGGCTGATGGCAAGTATGGAAGGTGGGATGGTTCACCGTTATTTGAGCATTGGTGAAACTCACTGGGGAATGATGTAGTGAAGGGATTCATTGGGGAGGTAATGAAGGTGGTGCACGCACGAACGGGTCGGTTAGGGAAGGCGTGCATGAAGATGCACGATGTGCACGTATTGTGGGGGCAAGTTTAAGGTCATGCCTTTGGGATCTGTGTAGAGCAGTTTAACGTCACGCACCCAGGACATGCACTATGGTTTAAGTTCATATAGCTTGGACAGTGGTTATGCCGTTTAAATTCATGCAACTAGGACCATGCAATTTAAGGTCATGCAATTATACCTCCGCTGCAGTTTAAAGGTCATATAGTTTGGAGCACGGTGCTAAGCCTTTTAATGTCATGTCACAGGATGTAGACTATATTTTAAGGTCATAGTTTTTGGACCGCAGCTATGCTGTTTAAAGTCATGCAATTAAGACCATGCAGTTTAAGGTCGTGCAACTAGACCTCAGCTACAGTTTAGTGGTCATATAGTTTGGACTATGGAGTTTAAGGTCATGCATCTAGACCAAGGCTGTACAGTTTAAGGGCTTGCAACATGGACCATGATGTGGGTTTCCAAGTAGGTGAAGCTGTATAAGACTGTGGATAGTAATTTGACATCATGGGGGTAAAATGATAGAAGGGGTTTTAATGGGAGGAATACTTCACTGGGGATTAGGGGATAAGTATGACTTCCCTAGTGGTGAAAGATGGAACTCCATGGGGAATAGGCTAATGAAAGGTAACCCAAGTCTTAGGGGTAGGATAGCTAGGTGTGAGACGGACCCACAGGGAATTAAAGGGATAAGAACGACCCTAACTCCACTGAGGATCGATGGGCTGCATGACAAGTGTAACTCCTACTACGAATGAGGGAAGTGACCTACTCCTAACTCCATTGAGGATAGTGGTGAGACATGCACAGTGTTGACGTGTGGTGCTAGACCATGCATGGTGTTAGTATGAAGAGTGCAACACACATGACAACAGGTTTGAGAACTAAAAGTGTTGACATGTACACGACGTTTAACACAAGCTGAGGCAAAACAAGCAGCGATAGCATGCGTAGTGGCAGCACACGTGGCTGTAAGCTTGGGAACACAAGCAGCGCTGGTCATAGCATAATACAGCCAACGATGGGTCATTGAGAACACAGCCGGTGTTGGTCATAGAAGAACACAACCGGCGTTGGTCATGGGCCAGTGTCCAGGTCTTCAGTCCAAGCCCGACCTAATCTTGGTTTTGAGCTTTCATAGTCAACATTAGTCTTTCATTCGGGCCTCAGGTCTGAACCCGACCTGATCCAGCCCACCGTCGTTTGGCCTTCTAGGACATGACTGGTATTTCTATTTTGTGGGGGACATTATAAGGAAAATTTTCCTATATAAGGGGGTAAAACGCCACTCTCACAGTTTCACTTAAGGTGAAATGACTAAGGGTTTTTAGCAGTAAGAGTGAAAGAACTCTCTACGATATTTTCCAGTAGCACACAGGGTACTTCTAGTTGGATTCTGTTGAAGTTTGCCGGCAAACAGGAGAGAGGAAAAGAGAGAACACTGGGCCTTCGTGAAGTTGTAGGATTTTGCCGACCAGTATAGCGGGACAAGCAGAGAGTTTATTGGAGGTTCCAGAAACTCCGGTCGTAGTTTAGGGGGCTTTGAAGAAGGGAAATGGGTTGAAAGTTGCAGCATAGGGCTTACTTGGGATTTCCACCATGTTCCTGGTGGTTTTCCAACAAAACACAGGAAGGGGAAAGTCTCACAGTGGGGAAAAGGGGAGTTTCAAGCAAGAACGCGAGAGGTCGTGACGAAGCAAACAGTTACCGGAGATGAAGGGTCACGAGAGGCGAGCGGTTGTCAGTCCATACATGCGAGGCTGTGCATAAGGCCACATCATGGCAGCGGTTGTCAAGTGGCATGTTGGGCTTGAGGTGACATTTGCAGAATCTGTGGTACATGCAGCAGATTTGAATCCGAACGACGATAGTCCATTGTAAACACAGCCAGCTCTAAGCGTTGGTGAACACAACCGACGCTGGTATTTATGAGCCCATGCGGCGCCGATATCAAAGAACACAATCGACGTTAGGTGTTAGGGGAGACAGTAGGAACTGGTATTGGTGAACACAGTCGGCGTTAGGTTTTTTAGCGAACACAACGAATGGTGTTCTTTGAGAAACAGAGTCGGCCCTATCTTGTGCCTTAGTAATTTTTGTACAAGAGGAGGTCCTTAACCTTGATAAGATGGATGGGTCGTCTCACCGTATCCTTAATGTGAAGAACCTTAAGAGTGGAGGAGTGTTCAGCACCAACTAATTTTCTAGTAAGAGTCTAGCGAAGGACGAGCCAGAGTGGCCTCTTAGCATCACGTTTGTTACCGACTCTATTCGCTTTGAAGTCCGGGGGGATGATGACGGTAATGTCAGTACTAAAGAAGGGGCGATGCTCATTCATTGTATGCACATGAATGTAGCCTGTAATGGCAATTTACCCACTTTGGGGAAGAGAATGGTGAAGACACAAGGGATGATGTGGTCTTCTTCTGGTGTGTGAGTACTGCGGGAGCACCAATATTTGAAAGGATATTCTTCTTTGACTATCCAAGTGCTGGGGTCATTCAGGAACATGTTTGAACGTGTTTCTTTGCTAGTAGAAGTTCAGTGCTCAACTAGAAATTATGATCAGTGCTCCAATACTGTCAACGTGCTGCTGAAAACATGGAGTCACGTTAGCAACACTTGGCTCCTTGGGCATGGGAAAGTAGGGATCTCTTTACTGAACCTTCATTTTAGTAGCGGTCTTCCACTAATCGTGGCCATGTATGACGAATTCGTTCCCCATAACTCGGTCATCTTTGGTGGTGCTCGCTTAGGAAGAGAGGAGCCGCCTGTCAGTCTTCAGAAAGTTTTCAAGATGGTCGAGGTTCTTCAAACTCTTGCAATGGTCGGGTGACCTTCACGAAATGGGTGAAGGTCTTTTGCTAGGATTCCCCAGAGGATGGTCAAGGTTCTTCAAGAAAGAAGGGGAAGGCAGTTGCTTAGGAGACGACTCCCATCCATCAACCTAAGACTAGTGACAACTGTATCTTCTTGGCCACTTAACAGGCTTTATTCTTATGTAAATTTGTTATTCCTAGAGAGGCAGATGACATCCGACCAGACACTCCCTATGTAGCTTGTGATATGGCGAGGGGACACCAATATGCTCTTGCTTAACCAGTCCTATGCAATATCTACCATAGACTAGGAGATATCTTCAGAGGGAAGGCCTACAAAGAAAAAGAAGGGGGAAATGGAATTATTAGGGAAGAACCCTTTCCCGGAGATTTTAAGACTCCATTCCCCATTCATTATGTGTATAGGTGACGAGGGGCCTATTTCCCTTCCACTTATGTTAGGAGTAAGGGCAAAAAGGAGAACATGTGCCCCTTCTTGATGAGAATCGCAGGTCAAAAGGCTATCTTTCATAGCCCAGGGGAGGTTCGAAGCATGTTTGGGCATGACTCCTCAAATATGCGGCGAGTCCCATTTCCAGTTGGGAGCTTTATTGACCACGCTTTCATCGATGAACTGGGGAAGGAGTTAGACGGCAGTCCAACAACTATCAGGGAGCTCCTGTTTTTGTTGAGCATTAAAGGGGGGGTTTTGCCCTATCAGACCCTGAACTGTGCCAGACTGGAAGGGTACTTCCCTCATCGCTTTTCCCATTAGCATGGGCTTGACCAGAGGTGCCCTTTCTCTGTGTTTTTTGAGAAGCGCTACGGCAGAGTAAACATTGGGAAAAAGGAAGCAGTTGGGACTCTTAGAGAATGCTGATTGCCAGAACATGTACAGACTTCGTGGTCTACAAGTTTGGAGGCAACAAAGAATAGCAAGTATGTGCTTTCCCACTTTCATGTTTGAAGGCAATGAAGATTAACAAGTATGTGCTTCCCCACTCTGGCAGAAGGGTCCGGGTGATCGAGGCCTATACACGCTGGTGGAGGCTTACCAGCTTAGGATACTGGGATGTTGATCACCCCTAGAAAGGGGAAAATGGAAATTGGCATCAAGAGATTAGACATAAGAGGATTGCCAATGCTCCAACTCTTGCCGAGGTTATTAACTTGGACTATCCATGGAATTATCAGGCTCTTGGGATCCCTCGAGAGTTACCGGCTGATGATACTTCGCCTCAATTTTTTGCTTTGAATAAAAAGACTGAGTGCATCTTTGATAAACTCAATTACGTCTTTCAATGGAAGGAGGACCGAAAGGTCCCAGGTCATGAGGGGCATCCAGTCCAGGATTTGAGCGCATTGATCGGGAGTGGTCCTCATAGTAGACTTGTTGCGGAACCTTCTCAAGGAGGGAGTTCTGAAGAGGCTGCTCCTCCTCCAGCAGGGGGGAAGAAAAGGCAACGCTCTATCCCTACCCGTACTCGTGCACCGGCTCAGGCTGGTGGACCTACTCAAAGACATAGGTGTGTCAAACTTCTTGTGATTTTGGAATCAAGAGGTAGCTCTTCCTCCATTGATTCATTAGCTTCTCCCTCAGTGTCACCTTCTACTCTTTCTTGATCATCTTCTGCCTCTCCTAAACTATTTTCTACTTCTTCAGATATCGAAGCGGATGAATCCAGCCCCTCCTAGCATATTATTATCACTTTTGATCGAGAGGTAACTCCGGAACTTGGGGTGACATCTCCAAGCCCTAGGGGGAATCTTGAGTTAGATCCGATTCCAATGGAGGTCAATGAGGCTGAAGGTCCTGCAATCATTGCCAAGGAAAGCAATCTAACACTGTCATGGCCTTTGACCCTCAAGAAATTACTGCCCCAGCTAAGATAGGGGCTGAGGTAATGGATGGTGAAGGCCCAGTCAACTTTCTTGAGGAGCGGTCTATGGTTAGCGAAGCTCTTGAGGCTACTACCTTAGAGTACACCGGACAGGTAGATGAAGGGGTTGAACATTTTGTCACCGAGGTTTTGGCTGTTGAGGATACAAACTAGGTCAAAAAGGCCATGGTTGGGACTGAAGTGGTGACCTTAGAAGATGAAGGCCAGAGGGAAAAGGTAACCCTTGAACTTGTCGAAGCTAGAGTGACAGTTCAGGAGAGTGGGGAACAAGAAGAGATGCTGGCCTTGAACATGTTGAAGTTATAGCAGAGAGTGAAAGACAAGGTGAGGGGATTGCTTTTGAATTTGGGGTGCTCGAGGCTTATATGGTTGTCGTTCCTTCTAGCTCAGCCTCGAAAATTGAAGTTCTTATAGCAATGGTGAACTCGAAAGTACCGTCCAGACCTATTTTCAATGGAATTTCTGGGAAAATTGCAAGCATGCTCCGTGGAAGTCTTCAGGGTCTAAGGGAGCTTCCTCTCACTGAGCTGGCCCTGACAATAGTCAAACTGAGGGAGTTTGCTGTTGCGACTAACATTTTGGGGGATGCATCAGAAGTCCTCTCTCATTTTCATGCTACTCTAGATGAGTTGAAGAGTTGGACGTTACATGACGAGGCTGAGACCAACAGGCTGGCTTCCTTGCAGGCATCAATCTCTTGTCGTCACGAGGGAATAGATGCCTATGCTCAGAAGAAGGCCACTATGGTTGCTTGTCAGCTTGACCTCAAGATGGAGGGGAGAACTTGTTTCAACCCGATGCTTGGAATAAGGGAGGGGATGCGAAAAATTAAGAGTGGAATTCTTGGATCTTCAAAAGGAGATGATTCAGAGAAGAGCTTTGGAAACTTCTTTGACATAGGATCTATCAGAATTTACCCGCACCATTGAATCAAAAACCGCCTCCATAGAGCAGAAAACTCAAATGGTGGTCGAGATGAAGCAGCGTATCCAGCATGCCGAGGCTTCTTCTGCTACATCTAGAGCAGAGATCAATAAGATCATTGAGTGTTTTTAAAAGTGTCCTTCCTTTGTCAGCCCTTGTAAAAAAAAATTGAATTTATGAATAAAATGCTTCTCTTTCTCTTCTGGCAGATTTTGCTGCATGATTTCATTCTTCTTTTTTCTTTGTTGTACCTCTTTTACTCTTTTTTGGGCTTGAGCATTTCTTGAAACATTTACTGTCTCAAGTGGCAAATAATCTAGGCCTTGTTTAGTCTTGTGACGAGCTGTTGTGACTTCAATGACTTCGAATGGGGGAGCAACTGCTTCTTCTTTCCTTAGCGTTTGATTGGCCAAAGGCTCATAATTCATTTTCCTCATCATTTGATGAGCTTGCTCACTATAAATAGTCTAATCAGGAGGGGCTTTGGCCTCCATTCTAGCTGCATTCAGTTCAAGCCCGTCATATCTTTTAGTCCCAGGCACGAACTCCTTCAGATGTTTTGAAGCGATATGCATAACTTTCGAATCGCTTGGGAGACTGCGAACTTCACTTCTTAATTCTGCTAGGGGATCCTGTTCTGAGGGTGGGAAGGTTTTCCTTCAAACTTCCCTCCTCCCACCAAACCAGGGAAGTGCAAAACTTGGGGTTGACTACTAGTCTGAACTGACCGTGTGGTGGGACGAGGAACATCCTCTATGCTTATAGCAACTGGGTTTTGAAAAATCTTCCGCGACGGTTGGGGCGCCACTTCTGCTTTCAAGAGTGCAATAGGGACATGCAGGACTTCTTGATGGTCCGACGTGTAGGTGACCTTTGGAGCCGGGAATTCTATCCCCATCGGTTCATCTTCCTACAAAGGTGGTTCTGAAATGGAAGCAAAAGGGAAGCTTCGTCTTCAGGTGGAGATGGAGCTTTTTCAGGGGTAGTGAATAGCATGCTAGGGTGAAGGGGTGTCAAAGGGAGAATTTTTCCTTGTTTTTCTTCTTCTTTGAACATGTCCACCAGTGTTCGCCCAATCTCCTCAACGTCTTCATGGGCCAAAGATTATATCTTCCTTACAGACTTGCAGTCACCATCATTTGGCTTTTGGGAAGACATTGAATCTATGAAGTAATATTTAGCATCAGCATAGTGAGCTCTGGCTACGGGAAACGATCTTTTGTCAGCATAGACTATATGTTGTCTCCCTTCTCGACTATACTTGAAGCACTGATGTAATGTGGATGGAACCACCCCCTGATCATGAAGCATGGGCGGCCGAGAAGGATGCTGTATGAGGTGTCGGTGTCGATCACATGAAACTAAGCAAAGTCATTTAGTTCACCAATCTTGAGATGAAGGCAGACAGTGTCAGCCGGCTTCTCTCCTAACTAGTTGAATCCCTGGACTGTGATATGAGTCAGAGTGAGATCTTCCGAACCTAATCCCAACCGAGTGAGCATTCTCCTTTTGATGAGGTTGACTGCTGACCCTCCATCCAACATAATTCGGTTGATGGGGTATGTATGTAATTCACAGGTCACAAAGTGAGGGCGACTGTGAAATTTTTCTCCCAATTACAGATCATCCTCTGAGAAGGTGATTGTCAACCATCCACTCAAGATCAATGGGTCCACCTCAATGGGTTCCATTTTAGTCTTTTACACCTTTGGATTGGAAAGGGCCTGGATCAGAGCCATACGATAGTCCCTTGAGAGCATCATAAATGTTGAGAAGGGCTGAAAGTTACCTTAAGTGGCCCATCACATCATATTTCACCTTTTCATCGTCAGTCTTTTGCGTTCCTAACCCTGCCACTGATTTTGGTTGAGGAGCAGGTTTTGGCGGAGAAGGTTTGCTTTAGCCTGCTGACTAACTTTGGGTGATGGAGGTTTGAGGTTGGGGCTTAAGAGGTGGCTGTGTATATGGGACCAGCAGCCTCGTAGGGAATTGGAGGATGGGTGGATTGTCCAGGGTACTTGGGCGAGAAAGGAGCCCAGGGAGCTGTAAGATTGGTGGTTTACTTAATGTATTCGGGTGAGGGAGAAGTGATGAACCAAGAAACTTCAAGATGCCAGACTTCTAAGGTGGTGGTTGTAGTGTTTTCCCTGATCTCAAGCTTATTTGCCCCATGCTGGGCGATGCCCCTGAGATATGTACCATATGGCAAGCCTCCTGAGAATAGAAGCTCCTTCCCCCTTGACTCTCTCAGTCTCTACTCAAAGTCAGGCTCAGGGGACAATTGGGATTTCTTTGATTTTGACTTCTTGTGCAACTTTGAAGAAGATGGCTTTGCTTTGGCTGGAGCCGCGAAGGCGTTCGCAACTGTTAAGAATCCAGCTGCCTGAGCTAGCATCTTTTTCAACCGCCTTCTGTGCGCCCTGCTTATATTGGTTCCTTCAAGTTCTTTGTCAAGGGCTTCAGTGTCTAGACACTTCAAGGTTGCACCTGCAGTAGACATAAAAGAGGAAGGATGAGAAGTGGGAGAAGAAGCAAGAGAAGGGTGCGTAAGTGAGGGAACTTTAAGGTCGTTCCCCTCATCAGAATGATCTGAGCATATTTTTGCATAATCATCAGAATTGGATGTGTGCAGGGAGTTTTTTATGTCTTTCCCCAGCTTAGACCCTTGCGGAGTACTTTTAACGTCATCACCCTCATTGGATGTACTCCGAGTAGACGATGGCTCGGGTACATCCTCTTGATGGGGAAAGGAAGTGAGGAAGATCGTGCCGAAGATGAAGTCCTGCAAGGTCAGTGATGGGGGAAGAGGCTTGAGAAATTCCTTCTTAGTTGGCGGTCAAGCAGTCTTGTTTCTTCGATGAGCAGCCCTCAATGCCGGTCTTCTCCTGGTTTTCATTGGCAACGGTTGATCTGTCTCGTTATGTTTATGAACAGCCGTACTTGACGAACTGCTTCTCGCCTTAAGGACTTGAGTTTTCTTCACCCTTGGTAGACTCTCCATGGTTGGGAATTTGAGGGTTCAGCAAGGTCTGAATCATCATTACCGGGGTCTTGTGTTGGAAGGCCCTCTCACACTGATGGAGCAGTGACTTGGGGATCACTTTGTGGAAAGCTACAAGACTCTTGGCATCCCTATATTTTCTTTGCGATTATATCATGGAAACTGGAGCATTCACCCAAGTCGTGGCCCCATATCTGATGGTATGGGCACCAATGATTCTCAGTTCTCTGAGCAAGATGTCGAGGCTGCCTTGCCAGCTTTGGTGTGATGAGGCCTTCCTGAATCATCATGGCAAACAGGGTGCGAAGGTGGTCAGGCGCTTCATCTTTCACTTGGACTGTTACTGCTCGAGGGGCTTCTGCCGTGCCGAATTCCTTCTTTAGCTCTTTCAGCTTTATCAGGCCCTTTTGATTCCGGGCCTTGATAATGTCTTTTAGAGTGTAGGAATCATCTATAGGGTCGTTAATCCTTTGATGGTAAGTACAATAATTCTCCTGGGTATCGAGTTAGACTTGTTCAAGGAACTTGGTCTCTGGAAGCTCAATCATGTTCTGTTCAATCAATAATCGGAATAGAGCAGGGACCCATTCCTTCTCAAAGGGGTAGACTTTATTCTTATGCTTGGTCCAATAATCATCCCGATTAAGGTTTGCAAGTGGAGGTGTCTGGTTGTACGACTGTTGTTGCTTGCCTATTTGAGGAACTTTCTCTATGTTTAACCCTTAGTAGAGTTCCAAAATTTAGGAAGGAGCCTTCTTTGGATCTCTTACAGCGACGACCATGCTGATGACTTCATTTGGCTAGTTGCCCCGGGTATTGGTCCGAGAGCTACCATTTCCCCGACTGTTCCCTGAGCTTACAAACTATTGTCATGACCCAACGTAGTGGCGTGAATGACTTTCTATGAGAACCGATTTGGAGATCAGCTTTGACATGGAAGTCGGATTGGAGGCCTCAACATGTAAAGTGATCTCAGGATGCATTTTCCTCACATAGGTTTAAACTACTCCTTTCTCAGGCATGGGATTGGGATGGAGAGCGGCGAAATTTCTCCACCTCGAAATGAATTGATCCACAGGATCATCGTGATCTTGAGTCAAGGTGAGAAGTTTGATGGTTTGAACCTCTCTCTCGACCTCATAGAAATGCTGGTGGAATAGTTTCTCCATTTCGGCCCAAGTATGTACTGAGGTTGGGGGAAGCCGAGCATAACACTGGAAAGCCAGGCCATCAATAGTTTCAACAAATTGATGGAGAAGGAGTCTACCATCAGCCGCCATCTCTCGACATGTTGCTTAGAAGTGGGCGATATGCTAGTTTAGGGAGGTGGTTCCATTGAACAGGGGAAACTTCCCTTTCTTGTAATCTGAGGGAAACGACACATGGTCAATGTACAAAGGGTACAAATTTTAATAAGGCGTTGCACCAAGTATTATCGAGATTTGTCTATTCTTTAAGCAATGGGTCACCATAGCATTAATGTCTACCTGTGAGGCTGGGTGCGGGACAGAATAGTCCTGTGAGACAGAGGGAAGGGGCTTCCTTGGAGGTGCATCATGTGTGTGATGGGAATCAACCTCATGATTATCTGATTGTTGTGCGACATCTATGCGATCAATCTTCTCCATCATTGTGCCCACCATGTCTTCAAATTGTTTCATGCGCTCTTCTTGAGAGTCGTTAGGCTCATTTATAACCATTACGTTGACTTTTTCTCTAGGGAGGTCAGTGTTAGCTGCAGCTGAGGGCTTTTGGGCTTGACGGGTTGCACATGGCAGATTGGTCAGGAAGGCATCGGCATGCCCCAACTGGACTCGAGTCCTATACGCCGATCGCTTGAGGACCGGTTCTCGACGGTCTTTGGACCGTGGCTACTGAGTGGCTGGGTCTTCTTCTTCAACCCTAACCACAGTGCAGGATTCATGGATTTCTTCTTTAGGTTTTATCATCTAAAGAGAGGGTAAGGAGTTCAGGTGAAGAGGGTCATCAGTGCTAGTTGCCCCAATCCTCTTGATTGCTTCCCTAGTTAGAATTTGCAAACCCTTATTAAGTTTGGCTTTGAGGTTTTGATGGACCTCATGCCAAAACTGCGATCGGACTGCGGCTGGTCGGCCCTTCTTGCGAAAGAAAGAGTTGTTTCCATTAAGTGAAGCAACGGGTGTGGGCTAGGAATTGGGGTCATCCTAGGCTAAGGAGGATGAAGCATTTGATCTCCCATCAGGTTTTTGCCTCGAGCGTTTTTACGAGCTCCAAGATATGATCGAGATGACGGGGCTGGTTCAAAATGATACTCTTGGGGACGGTCTCCGAGTACCAAGGTTGAAGGTGCTTGCCCAAAGAAGGAGGAGCAGAAAAAAGCAGCGTTGACTCATAAGGACACCTGAGTCGAGAGAGGGGTTGTCTTTGATGGCAATACATGTGCATCCCTTGAAGAAGGATGACAGGTGACTTGGGGATTAGCCCGAGCTCGAACAGGTGGTTTGGCCTTAGGAGGCCGAGAATCATGAGCAGGTGTTTGTAAGAGAACAAGTGGAAGCCTGGCCCTTACATGGTGCACTAGTGTGTGCTGAGTAGGAGGACGCGGGGATAGTCTTCTGTGAACTTGGGTTGATGCAACGATGGCATTGCCCCAAGTGGTGGGATGCAAATGCGCAACGTGTGCAGGACCTCGCTTTGGGAGGCCTGATCCTAGACGTTGACTTGAGGTAACATAAAAGTTGCCCCGAGGTGTGGCTCTAATGGATGACCCACGAGCCTTATGTTGTGTGCGAGAGGTGGAGGCCCCAGCGTCTCTGCCTCAATGTGCCAAGCCTCTAAGGGTAGAGAGTTGTGGTGGTGCAGGAATGTGGGGGTAGCCTTGTGGCGACCCATTGAGGCAATGACAACTTATTTGCCTTTTGTAGCGAGGGATTGGGCAGCCTTTTAGCGTACCTCGGCAATACGACCTACAAGTGACTTATCGGTGACAGGGTGCATGCTGTGAGCGGGAGCATATGTGCTACCAATGCAGGGTGCCTTGGTGGAGGTTCCACCAAAGCTAGGGGATGAGGAGTTAGGGACTTAAAGGTCCCTCTGCACGCCTATCTAGGTTAAGACCTGGAAGCTAGACACTGGGTCTTTGCTCAAAAAGAAGGTCGAGAGCAAAGTTCGAAGAACTTGTTTTCGAGAAGCGCTCGCAAATGCGGGGATCAAAAAATCCCTAATCTTGATAATTGGGTTAAGAAACCCAACGACCATATGGTGTGTGAAAATAAAAGAAAAAGGAAAAACTAGCTAAACAAGAATGACCCGACGAAGTGGTAGTAGGTCCCAAGAGAAGTCACCAAGCTGGTTAGGTGCCTTAATCTCGCCCTTCAGATCTGGATGATCGGGCGACACACATCTCGGGTTTCAAGGGAACCCGAGATTTTGAGATTGCTCTCTTTGGAACCTTGCTCAAGAGCGAGGGCAGGTAGACCAATCGATGAGAGTGGAATTTAAGGTGGGTTCAGGACTTCGTCGGGCTGGCTCACGTGGGTTCCCTCTTAGATCACGAAGAAAGCCCCCCAATCGTAGAACTAGTTCGAAATCTCATCCCTTATCTTGTATTCTCCTATGTCTGCAATCGCAAACTCATGGTATATTTTAGAAGACAAGTGGGCTGAAAGTGACCCCACCATGTCTTTGAGCTAATGTACACGGACGTGAACATCCAAAAGAAGAGAGGGTAAGAGGATAAGTGAAAGAAGAAGAAAGGGGTATATCAGAGGAATTTTGACTAGGTGGCGAGACTTAAACAGCAGCTAGATCAACAAGTGATTGACCTGGTGTGGTAGAAAGACAGGTACGGTAACTAGACCAGTGCAACGGAAATACTACTTGACGCCAGAACGATCATCGACCAGCTAGGCACGATGGCGAGCCTTTCTTGACAGTACGGTGAAATCGGTAGCAAAGACCGGCTCCACGACAATACTACTAAATGACAAGACTATCATGGTAATGTTTGTCTCAGCCTCTCTTGGTGAAATGAGAGAGAGAAAAAAGAAGAGAGAGAAAGAGAAAAGTGCACAATACTACCAAGCACTGAATGTGAGAAGAAGACGAGATAACCAATAAGGGAGAAATGAAAAAGGGTAAAAGGAAAGAGAACGAAAATAATGAAGAAGAGAGAGAGAGAAGAGAACAAGGGAACATGGGCTGCGAAGAGGGAAAAGATAAGAATGAACAAAGATGGCAATGAGCTCCCATTGTTCATGATGGAAGGGTAAAAAGAGAGAGAAAACACGGGTGGCAATGAGCCTCCACCGTCGGGGATAAAAGAATGGGAGAAGAGAGAAAATACATGGGCGGCGATGTGCTTCCGCAGTCCATGACAAAAGATTAAAGGAAAGATAAAACATGGGTGGCGATGTGCTTCCGTCGTCCATGACAGAGAACAAGAGGAGAGAGAAAACATGGGCAGCGATGTGCTTCAGCTGTTCATGGCAGATGATTAAGAAGAAAGAGAAAACATCAGTGCCGATGTACTTTCATCGTTCATGATTGAGAACAGGAGGAGAGAGAAAACATGAGCGACGATGTGCTTCCACTGTCCATGACAGATGATTAAGAAGAAAGAGAAAACATGGGTGGTGGTGTGCTTCCACCGTCCATGACAGAAGGGAAGACAAGGAGACTTTGACAGAGGCTCGCGCCATTATTCGGGTTAAGGCTTGGCTCACTGTTTGTGTCTCTGAAGCAAGAAGACATCTTACTAGGCGATGGGACTTCGTCATGCATGAACAAAGATGAAGAAGAGAGAACAGAGAGATATTACGGAAGTGAAGAGAGAGAAAGGAAAGGTAAAGAAAATGAAAGAAAGTGGATAAAGGAGATTGGAGAGGAAATAGGAAAGAAAGATGGACGAGAGAGATGAAAGGAAGAGAGAAAAATAGAGAAAAGAGGAGGTGAGAGAAAGAGAGAGAAGAGGAGAGAGAAAATTACCTTACCAAAGGGTATTGGCCCTTTTCTTCTCTCTCCTCTCTCACTCTCCAAGACATACCCACAATTTGAAAGTGAAAACTCTCAAATTTTATTGATAAGTATTCAATAATCAAGGGTCATTTTACAATTATGTTTAACATGTACTTATAGAATTAGGCTCAAACATAGGTGGATGCCAAAAAACTACCTAAATTGATGATAACTACAATTTAATTGTATTAAAAGAAATTCTAAAATTAGGTACAAAAGGACTATTTTGCCCCTGCCCAACAATGTGTTAAATTCCAAAACAACCCATGTTGCTGCCTTGGAACTTGCGTGATCTTTTATGGATAATCCGGGGTTGCTCTAGTGCCCTTTTGACCAAAAGATGATTATTTTCTTGTAGGGCTCGACATGACGATCGACTGGTTACCAACTTCGACATGTGGATCATGTTTTTAAGCCATGATCATGTGACTCGAAATTTGGATGACTCTTGGAAACTTCGGATAACTAATGTGCTTGTTTCTTGATGTTTTTCCATGATTTATTCAGCGTAATGCACTAAGCATGCCATCACAATCACGTTGCAATAAACATAGCTCGATTTTTTACCGGACGAAGATTTTGTAAACTTGGATTTTTAACCGAAATTTGAAAATCTTGTGGTTGGAATTTACAGCCACTTCGATGCCTCTAGATGAAGTTTGAAATAGGGGGACAAACGAACTTCTTCGAAAAGGGCTGAAAACCATAGGCGAGAGTTTGCTTCAAAAACCCTAGCCTCCTGCGACCTTAACCTTAAGCCAAAAGCCTAGATCACTAAGGCACAACAACCCTAGTTATAGAACCTTCTCCAAGGCACAACGACCGTGGACATCACAGATCTGCTGGTCAACATCCAGATCAGAGAGGCATAGAGGACGTTGGTATTGATATAGATGAGCCCTCGAAGGCTCGGGAGTCCCGGGCCATCCGGCCCTGTTTCGTATTGCTTTCTTCCTTTGTTTTACTATTTGAATTTAATTTTGATCTTATTTTGATTAGTTTTCTTTAAAAAATCATGTATATGATGATGTGGATCATGCTGGCTCTGCCACAGATCTGAGAGCAGATCTGCTTGTTTCTAGGCAGATTTGGCCTCAGATCTGAATTCGATTTATCCCACTTGTTTTCCATTTCATTTTTATCAATTTGAAGTGTAAGATCAAAGTGATCTACATCAGCAGTTCGCTTCGATTTGTGCTATAAACAAAGATATAAATGAGAGGAAAGAGAAAGATAGTGCTAGAGATGAGGAGAGAAAAAGTGAAAGAAAGATTAGATAAAAAGGAGGAGAGAGAAAGAAAAAGAAAGATGAGAGGGAAAAGAGGAGAAGAGAGCAAAAGATAAAGATGAGAAGAGAGAAAGAGAAGAAAGATGAGAGAGAAAAGAGGAGGAGAGAGAAAAATACCTTACCAAGGGGTATCGACCCTTTTCTTCTCTCTCCTCTCGCTCCAAGACACACCCACAAACTCAAAGAAAAGGTTGAAATTTTATTGATGAATGTAAAGAATAAATCGGGGGTACTTTTACAATTAGGCTTTGCATGTTTATATAGAATTGGGCCCAAACATGGATGTACGCTAAAAAACTACCTAAATTGATGATAATTATATTTTAATTGAATAAAAGGAAATTCTAAAATTTGGTGTAAAAGGAGTGTTTTACCCCTACCTAACAAAACATGAAATTCAAAAACAGTCGCTGTTGCTGCCCTAAAACTTACGTGATATTCCATGTATGATCCGGGGTTGGTCCAGTGTTTGTTTGACTGAAATATGACTGTTTCTTGTAGCGCTTGATGTGGGAATTGATTTGATACCAACTTCGAGTCATGGATCGTGTTTTGGGTTCACGATCATGTGACCCGAAATTTGGATGAATCTTGAAAACTTCTAATTGATCGTGTGTGCGTTCCTTGATTATTTTTCTTTGATTTCTTCTTTGAATCACACTAAACATGCCATCACAATCGTGTGCCAACAAAAGCAGCTCGATTTCGTGTCTGAATTAAGATTTTTTTGTCTTGAGTTTTTTTCGAAATTTGGAAATTTGGCAGTCAAAATTTACAGCAACTTTGATACCTCCATTGTGTGAAATCCAACCATTCATCATACGTGGGGTTTGGACTAGAGATAGCCTTAAACCTTACACACATAATGCAGTTGGTGTCACATCGATCGGGTATGCAAGCGTCGGGATTCAGTTGCTCGAGCGGGGAATGCTATTGCTGATTTTTCTGAAACTTTCTTTAAGGATTGACAACTTCTCTCTAGTTTTTCTCTTTGCTCGGATGTCGTCGCAGCTCGTGCCACATATCAAAATGGTAATCTTGATGAGAAACACGCTCACTAGATTTGAGAGTTATCTAAGCCAGAATGAGTAAGATACGAGCCTTTGAAATGACTGCTAGAGACTGTACACACCAGCCTCCTCTAGTGGAGATTGGAGCAAGGAGGCCACACGGGAATCGCGTGCGTCCTACCCTTTTTTAATGGTTCACCCATAACTTTGTTCTGTAATGTTTGATTAAGCTAAAACTTGACCCATATTTTCGACCATGTCGGATCAAATGGTTGTGGTCCCACAGCTGTTGACGGACAAAAAATAGAGTTTTAGTTTCAGGGTCCATTTCTGGGTACTAAAGACCTATTTTTCTAAAATTATTTCTTTGTCTACACTGCCTTAGATAAGTCGGATTATGATGAAACTAGGCAGGTGGCCCTTTAGAGTGCTTAGGAAGATTTTGACCCATTCTGGGGCAATTCTGAGACTGTTGAGAATTTCACTATATGTTGAGGCCTTATTGACTTGCTTCCTCTTTATTCCACGTCAGGGACCAAGGTGCTGAAAAATGTCATCAAACAGCTTGCCCCACAGATTGTTGTGCTTCAAGAGAAGCAAGAAGGATAACATTCAAAAAATTTCCTTTGACTTTATTGCTTTTTTCTTCCTAGCCACTGGACCACGTGAACGTCGAAGTGATTCACACAATGCTGCAACTAGGATGCTCAAATGTTTGGATGCAATGTAGAGGTCCATCTGTGGAGGCTTTAGGGGGAGAAGAGACCTTTTTGAGGTATCTTGTTGAAGTCCTCACTCTCAAGGGACTAATTGTGATTCTGAAGCTGGGGATTTTGTACGGACCTCGTTAGTCAGAAACAAGCCCGTCAGGCAGTCGAGTATCGTGTTGAGGGGCATTTTTCCCATCTGGTCTGGGTTTGTTTATTTTGGATAGATATCAAAAGAGCCTTTGATCGACGTTCGTCTGCATTGTGAACCAGATATTCCTTGGCGGGCAGGGTACCTCAGTTTATCGAGGTGACCGGCTTTGGGTGTGACCCCTACCCACTATTAGCAGTTTCACGTAAGAGGTCCAAAGTCATGGCTGACTCAGCTTTCTTGGGGTGTCTTTGGTTTGTCGAAATGACTTTCTTGTTTGCTTGTTCTGGATGGTTTGCTGAAGGGCCTTTCATCGGCGTTCGTTTGATATTGCACTAGATATTCCTTGGCGGGCAGGGTACCTCAGTTTATCCAGCTGACCGACTTTGAGAATAACCCCTACCCACTATTAGCAGTTTCGCATAACAATCCAAAGTCATGGCGACTTAGCCTTCTTGGGGTGTCTTCGGCATCTTGGAGTGCGTTTAGTGGCCTCATGGGAATGATACTCTTCTTCATGAGACTTATCTTGCCTTCATTGTTAATCTTCTATCTTTCGAGTCCTTTTTGTGAATGAACTCAGGTTGTTGGAATCTTTTCCTTGATGCTCATATTTTTGGATCCTGGTATTGTGACACTAGGGATTTTTCTTTTTAAATGCGGGCTGAAACTACCTGTGGAGGCGAGTGCTGCATCGACCTGCTTCTTGGTCCAAGCATCCTTTGACGATTTTCACGTAGACTTGGGAAGCGGTGTCGTAAAGATGGTTTTCACCAACTTCCTTTTATTCGGGGCTCTATTACCTATGAGCTTTCGCCCATGTCCACCCTTTTCTTCTATTTTTACTCACGATGCCCTTTTGAGCTTTCACTATGCCTGGGTTTTATTTTATTTTTTGTTTCTTTTGATCTTTTTTTCTTTGTGGACACATGTTTAAGGTCATGCCTTCTGGACCTATGCGAAGCCTTTTAATATCATGCGGTTGGGATGTGTACTCTAGTTTAAGGTCATACAGCTGGACCATGGTGATGAGGGATGGCAGTCTTGGGGAGGCCACAGAGAGAGTATGGTGGTGGTTTTAGCTCACTTTTGGGCAGATGGTGTTAAGCTACCTATGAAAAGTGGATGTTGTTTGAATGGAAGGTGACAAAGTGGTGACCCACTAACTGGCGGCGAGTATGAATGATGGGATGACACGCTATTTTGTGAAGACTCACTGGGCAATGATGAAAGGTGATGAAGTAAATGGGCTTATTGGGGAGGTAACAAAGGTGGTGCGCGCACACGGATGGGTCAGTTAGGGAAGACGTGCATGAAGATGCACGTAAAAGGGGTGTGCGCATGTCTTTGGGTGTGTTTAAGGTCATGCCTCCAGGACCTATGCAAAGCAATTTATCGTCATGCGGTCAGGACATGCACTATGGTTTACGGTCATATAGCTTGGAATAGGGCTGTGTAGACCATGCAGTTTAAGGTTGTGGAACAAGACCTCTGCTATAGTTTAAGGTCATATAGTTTTGACCATGGTGTTAAGCCTTTTATCGTCATGCTGCCAAGATGTGCACTATGGTTTAAGATCGTGCAGCTTGGACTGAGGCTGTACAATTTAAAGTCATGCAATTAGGACCATGAAGTTTAAGGTCTTGCAACTAGACCACCGTTCTAGTTAAGGTCATATAGTTAGGACAATGGCGATGGGTCACCATGTACATGAAGCTTTATGATGAATATATCTGTGGATATCTATCTGATTCCCTAGGGATAAAATGATTAAGGCCAGACACAAGCAAGGGGTTCAAATGGAGATGGTGGCCCGACGAGGGATGGTAAGTGGAAGCAGACTTCACTGGAGTTGAGGGTGTGAGTGTGACTTCCCTAAGGTGAAAGATGGAACTCAATGAGGAATGGGTTCATGAAAGTTAAACCGATTCCTGGTGATAGGATGCCTCGGTGTGGGACTAATCCATAGGGGATTAAAGGGGTAAGCACATTCCTAACTCCATCGGGGATTAACAGGATGAGCGGCACTAGAACATATGCGACGCTAGCATGAGGAGTGTTTTAACAGGAGCAGAGGAAACACACATGGCATTAACATGCATAGTGACAACACACGCAGCGGTAAACTTGGGAACACAATAGGTGCTGGGTCCACTAAGAGCACCACTGACGCGGGGTGATTGAGAACACAGTAGGCACTGAGTGGTTGAGAACACAGCCGGCGCTGAGTGATTGAGAACACAGCTGATGCTCAGTGTTTGAGAACACAGTTGGCGTTGTGCGATTGAGAACACAGCTAGCGTTGAGTGATTGGGAACATAGTCGGCGCTGGGTATGGGCTAGTATTTGGGCCTCTAGCCCAAGCCCCACCTGATCTTGGTCTTGAGTTTTCATGGCAGGTGCTAGATTGTATTCGGGTATCGGATCAGAGCCTGACCAGATTCAGCCCACCATCGTTTGGCCTTCAGCGATGCCACTGGTATTCCTAGATTATTGGGGACACTTCAAGGAAACTCTGCTTATATAAGGGGGTAAAACCCCATTCTCATCGTTCCACTTAAGGTAAAATGACTAAGGTTTTTTTTTCTTTAGTAGTGAGGGTGAGAGAGTTTCCGATGAGAACTCCGGCAGTAAGATTCTACCGGGAGTCTTCAGGAATTTGTTGGCAAGAAGATTCCAGTTGAGAGGGTAGAACACCGGTAAGAGAATGCAGGGGACCTTTTGGAGGGTTTCTGTCATCGGGGTTAGGATACAAGAAATTTTGCTGGAGTTTACCAGGATTTCAATAGTAGTTTTGGGTGTCTTAGAGACAGTAAAAGGGGTGGAAGGCACAATAGAGGGCTGCTTAGGAACTTCTGTCGTGTTTCTGGTAATGTTTTTAGCAGTGTGCTAGAAAGGGAAAGGCTTTTTAGTGATATTTTTTAGTGGAAAAGGGGGTTTTCGGCGAGAACACTAAAGGTCGCGAGGAGGCGAACGGACGAAGATTTGTGGGAGAAAAATGAGGGGCCTCGGGAAGGTGTGCAATCATTGTGGAGACGAAGGGTTACTTGCAGGAAAACGAGGGTCCTTGGGGAAAACGAAGAGTCACCGGGAGGCAAACAGTCACAGTAGCAAGGGGCCACCATCGGGGCTAACTTAAGATACGCAGCCGGCTCAGGTTCTTAAGAAAACAACTGGGGCAAACAAGCCGGTAATAGCTCCTTTATTTTTTTTATTTTTTTTATTTTTTATTTTTAAAAATACGAAGCCGGCGCTAAGTCCCCAAAACTCAACCGGCGGTAGTCTCGCGTGGAGCTAGTCAGTGCCTTTGATGCACGTAGCTAGTAACATGATGCACTTGGCTTTAATCATGTACGACTATTACTTGTTCGATCCTATGATGAGCGACGGTGAATCTGTTGTGCTGTGATTGTGCATAACGATGACTGGGGTCAGCGAAGGGCGGTAACCCATTGTAAAGTCTGGCTTATGATTCCTATTGGAAGCCAAGTCCTCCAGCACAACAGTGAAGTCCATGTTGTTCTGTGGAAGGGCACCAACTGTGAACAGGGTATGCTCTCCATCATAGGCCATTTCCTTGCCAGAGAAGTCCGCTTTGTATGTTTTACATACTTGTCAGATGAATTGAAGCTGACTCAGAAATGGTTGGCTTTTTCTTTTGGCCTGTAACCATCCTCTTTAAGAACACCCAGCAGATGAATTGAAGCTGAATCGCAAGTGGTTTTGCTTCTTCTTCAGGATGAAGGTGTTTCTTTTTGGCCTGTAGTCGTCGTCTTATCCTCAGATGCAAGAGCAATGCTTTGATGTCAACTGTTCTCTTTTCCTCAGATGCAAGATATTTGTGACCCCCTTAATAATGGGCTTTTGATTGTAACTTGTGACTTCCTTTAATGCAGTAAAAAGAGTTAAACCTTGTTTGGACATTCTTGCTTGCTTTCTTTTTATGATCCTTTTGATTCTTTGTTGTTGCGTATCGAGTTTTTTTTAGTATGTATCATGGGTAGTATTTCTTTGGGTATCGACCATGGATAGGGGGTATTGCCTGCTAACCATCAAGGTGTGCAAGTACGCAAGCTCAATTTGGTAAGACCTTTATGACTATAAAGGGACCCTCGTACTTGTGTTCGAACTTCCCTTTGCACCAACAATGCATAACAATTGACCTCTTGACGGCTAGAACTGGATCCCCACAGGCAAATGAGCGGTCTTTGACTGACTTGTCAGAGGCCCCCTTCATTCTTCCCTGGTTGAGTTCAAGGTTCTGCTGAGCCTTCAACCTCTTTTCATCGAGTGCATCCAATTCTTGATATCGAAGTTTGACTCTGTCATCTTCGATTAGTCCTTGATGTAGGACGACACATAGAGAAGGAATTTCAATTTCAAGAGGTAAAACAACTTTGCCCCCATAGACTAGGGAATAAGGAGTGGAATCGGTGGCATTTCGTGTGGTAGTGCGATAGGCCCATAGGGCTTTTGGGAGTTTATCATTCTAGTTCTTCTTCGCCTTTGATACTGATTTTCTTAAAACATTGAACAAGGTCTTATTGAACACTTCAGCTAATCCGTTGGCTCGAGCTCCACTTGAAACCGAACTGGTTAACCAAGCGATCAATGTGATGACTTTTGAACTGAGGGCCATTGTCCGATATAATCCGATCAAGAACACCAAACCAATATATGATGTGATGTCGCACAAAAATTGCTATTGTGGTCCGAGGAACTTGCCCAAGGGGGACCGCTTCAGCCCACTTGGAGAAGTAATTTATTGCAGCTAGAATAAAGACATAACCCATTCTTGAAGGAGGGTTAATAGGCCCTACAAAGTTCGTCCCCCATTGTGAGAAGGGTCATGATGCCACCGTAGGGTGTTAGGGCTCTGGAGGCTGGTGAACAAGGCTTGAATGGATTTGGCACACCTGGGACTTCTTAGCCTAGTTTAAGGAATCAGCAATCATTGAAGGTCAATAGTACCCCAATCTGCATATCTATTCATAGAGACCGGATTGATGCAATCCACAGATGCCTGAGTGTACCTCTTCCCGGACCTTATTTGCTTCTTGAGCATCCACACATCTAAGAAGAATGCCTTCAAATGACCATCTGAAGAAAGCCTCTCCCTCAAGGAGGGTATTCTTGGTCGACATTCGACGCATGCTGTTGCACTCGGCATGATCCTCCGGATGTCTACCGTGTCTTAGAAAATTAGTGATGGGCTCTCTCCAATATTCTAGTTGTTCACTTTCCACACATATTGGATCGAAGAACTCTGGTTCCTGGCTTTGAACCTTTGCTCCCTAACTCCTTGCCATTTCGTGTTTTGTCTTAATAACTTCTTTAGCTGATAGAAGTGCTCCGAATGGATAGGGAGGGCACTCGGGGAAGAGATTTCCCTCATCATCCGCGTCTACCTCGGTTCTCAGTTCAATGTGTCTCCACTCTGCCACCCAGACAAGCATGGGTCTTGATGAGGATGAATTGTAGCCTCGCATTTTGCAAGTGCATCTGCCTACAAATTTAGCCTCCTAGGTATGTGACTCAAGGATACGTCCTCAAACAAGGCCATATATAATTTTGCAGTATCATGATAAGGCTTGAGAGTATCTTTTCTCACATCATAGATTCCTTTGAGCTGCTGGATACCAACTCAGAGTCGTCATAGATCTTGAGCTGCTCCAAGTCTAGATCAAAGGCTATCTCCAATCCAATTATAAGGGACTGATATTCTGCTTCATTATGGGAACCGGCCTCGGTGAGAGAGAATGAAAGTGCCAGTACTCCTCCTTTTGGAGTCAGGAATACCACCCCGGCGCCTCCTCGATCAGATTGGAAGGCTCCAATGAACTACATTTCCTCACGCGTGAGCAAGCTCTGCACATAATAATTCTTCATCAAGGAGGTCACTTCATAAAGGAAATTCCACCTGTACGGGGTGTGCTGTGAGAAAATCAGCCAAGGCTTGACCCTTGATGGCCTTTTTGGGGACATATTTGATGTCAAATTCCATTAGTAATAATGCCCACTTAGCAAGACATCCTAACAAGCATGGGCGTGTCGTGAGAAACTTTACAAGATCTGCTTTTGATATAAGTTTCACTTCATGACTGTCACACCCCAAGAA
>NW_006498062.1:576951-630424 GCF_000471905.2 Amborella trichopoda | reverse complement strand
GATGTCACTTACCCACAATTATTTGAGAGGGAGCTTTCGATAAAAAAATTAGGTTTGAGAGAGAAGTTCAGTGTGTTTCGACTAGAGAGAGAGATCTCAAAATTTTGTTTTAGGGTGGGAGTGCTCACATCCCCTATTTAAATTCTTATAACGTATTATTATATTATTTTATTACGCTCTACCTCATACCTGAGGTGTCGCGTTAAAAGTCTGCTTTTATCGTACGAAAACCACGTCCGCTAAAGGACGTTGCCAGCTGCAAGCAGCAGGAGGCAAAAGCAGGCAAAGCAAAAGTTAAACCAAAGTAAAAGTTTTGAAAATAGTTATGGTCTTTAAGGACCATCATACTCAATCAGACCATCACCTATTAAAAGCATCATTTCCCCCTTTTTTTTGTTTTTTTTTAAGAAAAAAATTTTAGGATTGTTACAATGACCGAGCAAGTAGTGGCAAAGATTTTGCACATATTTCCTATAGGAGGATAATTCTTCTCAGCCCCTTGCATCCTGCGAGTGAGATAGTACAGTGCGGACTCTTTTCCATCGTCATTGTTTTGTGCCAACAATGCCCCAAGTGACTCGTTTAGAGTAGTCATGTACAGGATCCGAGGTCTTCCCAATATCGGTGTAGAGAGTACTGGAGGATTGAGTAAATAATGCTTGATGTCATAAAGGACTGCTTGACATGCTTCATCCTAGATGAATGGGGTATCTTTCTTTAACAAGTGTGTAAAGGGTTTAGAGCGACCTGAGAGGTTTGAGATGAACCTGGGATGTAAGCTAGCTGCCCTTGAAGAGAGTGCAGTTCTCGCAGTGTAGTTGGTGATGAAATTTCTTGGATTGCCATGATCATGACTGGCTCCACTTCAAGCCCTTGATGTTTGACAATGAACCCTAAGAACTTTCCTGAACGCACACCAAAAGTGCACTTCAGCGGGTTCATTTTGGGCTGATGCAAGTGTAATCGCTTAAACACCTTTTCAAGGTCTCTCATATGAGAATCTTTCTCTTTGGATTTCACCAACAAGTCATCGACATAACATTCCACCTCTCTGTGCATCATATCTTTGAAAATGGTTGTCATTGCTCTTTGATATGTAGCACCAGCATTCTTCAATCCAAAAGGCATCATCGTGTAACCAAAGACTCCTTTTGTGGTTAAGAACGCGATCGCTTCCACATCTTGGGGCGCCATCCGTATCTGATTGTACCAAGAGTATCCATCCACGAAGAAAAATATTTGGCAGTGAGCCATAGAATCGACGAGCATCTCGGCGAATGGCAACGGGAAGTCATCCTTGGGACTGGTGGTAATCAGGTCGCAAAAGTTAATCCAACTGATCTGGCATTCTTCTTGAATGGAACAACATTTGCTAGCCATTTCGGGTACTTGACTTCACAAATGAAGCCTGCTTGTCTATGTTTGGTAACCTCAGCATCTATCTGTATTTCGAGGTTAGGCCTAAACCTCCTTGATTTATGTTTGACAGGTTTGACAATCAGATCGATGCCAAGGCGGTGAACGACGACTTGAGTGTCTAAAGCAGGCATCTCATGGGAATGTCAGGCAAAGACATCTCGATGTTCTCCCAAGAAAGTGGTGAAATTATCTTTCTCTTCTTGAGACATATTCGTGGAGATGAAAGTGGGTCGGGGATCAGTCTCATCCCCTAGATTTATCTCCTCGAGTTCATCTGTTGTGGCTTGACTGCCTTCTTCCCATTCATCTGGGGCTTCTAGCAACTCTTCATCATTAGCCTCAGAGGTCTCCTCGCTAACCTCAAGTGTAGAGACTGACGATTCTGACATCTCTGCTTTCAAGAGGGCTCGAGGTTAAGTCATGATTTCTATACCTTTGTCGAACCGAGGGACAGAAGGGTCAACCTCAAACATGGATAGCATATCAGGCTGTAAGAGTTAGATTTGGAAGTCACAAGGAGGTTGAGATTTAGTGGTTGTGGGGCCAGCAACACCTTCATAAGTATCGTTCAATTTTTGTATAGGTATCTACAATGTTTGTCCAACGATAGCTGATACTTCATAAACTTGTACCATGTGGCAAGCTTCCTGAGAATAGAAGCTCTGCGCTCTTGATTCTCTCAGTCCTTGCTCAAATTTGGGCTTATGAGGCCACTGGGGTTTCTTTGGCTTTGAATTCTTGTGTTTTATAATGGAGGGAGATGGTTGTGTCTAAACTCAAGTTGCCAAGGCGTCAGCAACTGTTAAGAATCCTGCTGTCTGAGTCAGTATCTTTTTTAACTGCCTCTTGTGTGTCCTGCTTATATTGGTTCCTTCAAGTTCTTTATCGACAGCCTCGAAGTCTGGACATTTTAAGGTGGTACCTACATGATACATAAAGGAAGAAGGATGAGAAGCAAAAGAAGAAGAAGAAGGAGGATGGTCAGAAAGTGAGCGACTTTTAAGGTCATTCCCCTTTTCGGACCAATCTAGGCAGCTTTTTACGTCATCACCAGAGTTGGCATGTGGACGGAATGTTGGAGTGCTTTTAATGTCATCACCCTCATTAGACGTATTCCAAGGAAAAGACGGCTCAGGGACATCCTCTTGATAAGAGGAGGAAGGAAGGAGGATCGTGTCAGGGATGAAATCCAGTAAAGTTGGCAATGGGGGAAGAGGCCTGAGAAATTCATGTTCAACAGGCGGTTGAGTAGTCTTGATTCTCCGGTAAGTAGCCCTTGGTGCCCATCTTTTTCTGGTTTTCATTGATCGTGGTTGATCTATCTCGCTGGGTTTATGGACAACCCTAGCTTGATAGACTGCTTCTCACCTTAATGACTTGAGTCTGCTCCAGCCATGGTGGACTATCCATGACTGGGAAGTCAAGGGTTCAGCAGGATCAGAGTATCTTTACCCAGGACTTGTGTTAGGAGGTCCTCTCGTACTGGTGGAGCAGTGGTTTGAGGATCACTTTATGGAACGCTACAAGACTCTTGCCATTCCTATATTTTCTTTGCGATTATATCATGAAAACTGGAGCATTCAAACAGGTCGTGGCCTCATATCTGATGGTATGGGCACCAATGGTCCTCAGTCCCCGGAGCAAGGTACCAAGGCTACATTACCGGTTTTAGTGTGATGAGGCCTTCTTGAAGCATTATAGCAAAAAAGGCGCGAAGGAGACCAGGCGGTTTGTCTTCCTCTTGGATTGTTACTGCAAGGGATGCTTCAGTTACCTCAAATGGCTTCTTTAGTTCTTCAAGTTTTATCTGACCCTTCTAGATTAGGGCTTCGATAATAGCTTTCAGTGTGTAGCAGTCACCTGTGGGGTGGTTGATCCTTCGATGGTAAGCACAACAATTTGCCTAGGTATCGAGTCTAGTTTTATCAGGGAAATTGGTCTTTGGGAGATCGATCATGTTCTATTCGAGTAGAAGTTGGAGGGATGTAGGGACTCATTCCTATTCAAAGGGGTACACCTTGTTTCTATGCCTGGTCCAATAATCATGTTGATTAAGGTTTACAGGTGGGGGTACTTGGTTATACGACTACTGTTGCTTGGCTGCCTGAGGTGCTTTCACTGTGTTTACCCCTTTGGAGAGGTCCATGGTTTGGGAGGGAGCATTCTTTGGATCGCTGACCGTGACGGCTGTGCTGATCACTCTTTTTGGTTGGTTGCCCCGGGTATTAGTCCTAGCGCTACCATTACCCCGATTGTTCACTGAGCTTGCAAACTGTTGTCGTGACCCACCATGGTGGTGTGACAAGCTCTCCATGCGGATTAATTTAGAGATCAGTTTCGACATGAAGGTCGGATTAGAGGCATCAACATGTACGACAATCTCAGGTCGCATGTTTCGCACACAGGTTTGAACTGCTTCCTTCTCTAGCATGGGAGGGATGGCGAGTGGCCAAATCTCTCCATCTTGATATGAATTGATCTAGGGGCTCATCGGGATCTTGGGTCAAGGTGAGAAGCTTGATGGTTTGAACTTCTCTCTCAACCTCATAGAAACACTGATGGAACAGTTTCTCCATTTCCTCCCACGTATGTATTGAGTTTGGAGGAAGCCAAGCATACCACTAGTAAGTCGGGCCATCAAGGGTTTCAACAAATTGACAGAGAAGGACTCTCCCATCAACCGCTGCCTCTCGACACGCTGCTTGGAAGTGGACGATATGCTGGTAGGGGGATGTGGTTCCGTTGAACAAGGGTAACTTCCCTTTCTTGTTGTTTGAGGGAAATAGAATCTGATCAATGTAAGAGGGATACATATTTTGGTAAAGCGTTACTACCTGCCCACCCGAGATCTATCGGTTCTTTAAGCTATGGGTGATCATAGCATCAATATCTTCCTGTGAGACGGGGTGAGGGACAAAATTGTCCTGTGGGTTGTGGGAAGGGGCTGCCCTAGAGGTGTATCATCTGAGTGATGGGAATTGACCTCGTGGTTAGACAATTGTCGTGCGACGTCCATGCAATCGATTTTCACCATCATTATGAGGACCATATCTTCGAACCTACTCATGTGCTCTTCTTGAGAGTCGTCAGACTCATTTTCAACCATTACGCTGACTATTTCTCCAGGGAGGTCAGTGTTAGCTATAGTTAAGGGCTTGTGAACTTGACGGGTCGCACACTGCTGATCGGTCAGCATGCTCTGACTGGACTCGAGTCTTGTATGCCGATCACGTGAGGAACGGTTCTCGACAGTCTTGGGATTGTGGCAACTGAGTGGCTGGGTCATCTTCTATGACACTAACCAAATTACAGGGTTCGTGGCATCCTTCTTCAGGCTTTGTCATTTGAAGAGGGTTATCATAGCCGGTTGCCCCAACCGTCTTGGTTGCTGCCCTAGTCAGAATTTGCAGACCCTTATCACGTTTGGCTTAGATATTTTGATGAACCTCACCCCAGAACTGCGATGGAGACTGCTGCCGAACAACTCTTCTTTCACAAGAGAGAGCTGTCTCCATCAGGTGCAGCAAAGGGAGCGGGCCAAGAACTAGGGTCATCCTGGTCCGGGGTAGATGAAGGATTTGATCTCCCATCCGATCTTTGCGTCGAGCTCTCTTATGGGCTCTAGAGACATGATCGAGATGATGAGGCTGATTCAAAATGGTCCTCTTGGGGATGGTCTTCAAATACTAAGCTTAGAGGTGCTTGTCCAAAGAAAGGGGAGCAGGCAAAAGTAGGGTTAACTCATAAGGACGCCTGAGTCAGGGAGAGGGGCTGTTTGTGACAGCGATGCATGTGCATCCCTTAAAGAAGGATGATAGGTGACTTGGGAGTCAGCTCGGGCTCGAACAATTTTTCTGGCCTTAGGAAGCCGAGAACCGAGAGCAGGTGTTTGTAAGAGAACAGGTGGAAGCCTGCTCCTTATAGGGTGCACCAATGTGTGCTGAGTGGGCAGACGAAGGAGTCTTCTTCGATGTGCTTGGGTTGGCGCAGCAATAGCGTTGCCCCGAGTTGTGGGATGCATATGCACAACGTCTGCAGGACCCAGCCTTAGGAGGTCTGATCCTGGATGCTGACTCGTGGTAACATTAGGGTTGCCCTGAGGTGTGGCTCGAGTGGATGACCTGCGAGCCTTATGGTGTGTGCTAGAGTAGGAGTCCCCAAAGTCTTCGCCTCGATGTGTAGAGCCTCTGAGGGTAGGGACTCGTGGTGGTGCAAGAATTTGGGGGGTAGCCTTTTATAGCAAGGGACTGGGCAGACTTCCGGTGTACCTTGACAATACGACCGACAAGCGACTTGCCTGTGACAGGGTGCATGCTATGAGTGGCACCTGATGTGCTACTGATGCAGCGTGCCTTGGTGGAGGTTCCACCAAAACTAAGAGATGGGGAGTTAGGGACCTTTAAGTCCCTCCTCACGCCAATTCAAGTTAAGACCTGAGAGCTAGACACTAGATCTTCACTCAAAAGGAAGGTTGGGAACGACGTTCGAAGAACAAGTTCCTCGAGAATGCTCGCGAATGCAGAGATGAAAAAATCCCTGATCCGAATAAACGGGTTAGAGAACCCAGATGCCATGTGGTGTGTGAAAACATAAAAACAAAGGAGAAACTTACCAAACAAGAACAATTCGACAAAGGGGTAGTAAGTCTTCAGTGGAGTTGCCAGGCTGGTTAGGTGCCTCGATCTCGCCCTTCAGATCTGACATATTTGGCGGCACGTGTCTCAGGCTTCGGGGGAACCCGAGACTTTGAGATTGCTAACCTTGCTCATTGTTGGGTCACGTTGGGAAAGAGAGAGTAAGGAGAGAGGAACTATTGGACTGGTACCCCTAAGCTCAAGGTAAATCTTCTCTCTCTTATTTTTCTTTTCTTCTTCTCTCTTCCTATCCTTCTTCTTCCTCTTCTCTGTCTGAGCTCCCCTCATAGGCCATGCACCAGTAGTGGCAGTGCCGTGCCTACCTCTTCTATGGTCTCATAGGTCACGCAAAGCGATGGCAGTGCTATGCACAAGCCTCCTTCTCTGTCTATTCATTCATCTCTGTCCCCTTGTGAGGTTTGCAGATGGCACTGCTCATCGCCGTCCGCAGACATATCCTCAATGCCTCATGCTCACGGTAACTTAGAAGGGCATCCTCAAGTCCCTCTTCCGCAAGTGCAAGAAGAACTCTTGACGCAAGCCTTGGGAAGCACTGAGTTAGACCCTCTGCGGTCCCTCTTCGAGGCAATGCTTCAACAGGGCCTCATCACTCCCAAGCCTGCCAGGCAGCCTTAACGCCTTTCCCTGGGTACGAAAAAACCCCGGTGCCCATATCACTAAGTATGGGGCCATGAGCTGAAAGAATATTCGAAGCTATAGTCACTCGGAAGGTACAGAAAGGCCACATCATCTGCGTCGTTATCCGCAAGCACTTCCAAGCCATCGCTCACGTCCAAGAGGAGACACCGCTGTAGGTCCCTTATGAGCATACAATGGACCCTTCAGAGCCCTTGACTTCTCAGCCTTGGGAAATCTATTATGGGCGAAGTTGGCTCCAATCCCTAAAGTGTGAGGCGGTCCACCAGGCTAGGACTACTCACCAACTTGATGAGGCAAACCTAACACTTCCTCAAGAAATCCAGACGGAGACGACAAGTACCTAAGTCAGTCTGTCGATGGAATCTCATCCCTCAGCCACTAGTCTAAGAAGAATTCCTAAGGACCCTTCCTCCACTACCAACTTTACATGATTTCAT
This sequence comes from Amborella trichopoda, assembly GCF_000471905.2. Next base: position 623,274 of record NW_006498062.1, on the reverse strand, counting down.
CCCAGGCACAACTCGCCTTACCCATTCATCCAATTAGGTGAACGTCCTTGAGTCACCAACAGCTCGAGATCCCTCCAATATGGGTGACGGCGCTAAAAGCACCCCAAAATGTTCAAAGTCGGAGCAAGACTTAATGTCATCCAAAATAGGTGATAACACTAAAAGTCCCCCCTCCACTGTCAGAGTTGGGGCAAGACCTAAAATACCCCCTGCACACGTCTAATTTCGACGACGACATAAAAAGCTGCCTGGAACATTCTAACTCTTCTTCTCCTCCCTCCTCTTCAGTTTCTTTCATAGGCACAGCTCAACAGTGCCCAGACTTCAACACTCTAAATAGAGAGCCTGAAGCCACCAGCCTCACCAAAACACAACAAAAGCACCTCAAAGAGATGTTGGCCCAGGCGGCTGGATTCTCGACAGCCACTGACGCCTTGGTAGACAACCACTGACGCCTTGGCAATCCATGCAAAGACTGAGCCATCTTCAAGCTCCTATTCCCACGAGGTCAATCACATGATTCAGGTTCATGAAGCGTCAGCTAGCTCGGGGCAAGTACTGAGCGACCCCAGTCGCAAGGTCATGGACTCCCCGTTCGAAGCTGACCCCTTCATTCCTTGCTCTAGTCAGAGACCAAAAATCGTCTCTCATGCTGGGCCTCTCCTAGAAGCAAAAGTGTCAAGATCCTTTGTCTCCGCACTCGAGATTGATGATAAGCATCCTGAATCCACAGCTGACGAGCTCGAAGAGGTAAACTTAGGGGATGAAACAAATTCAAGGCCGACTTTCAACTCTGTAAAAGTGACTTCAGAAGAAAAAGAAAATTACATCTCCCTCCTCCGAGCAAACAATGACGTCTTCACCTTGCATTATCATGAGATGCCCATTCTAAACCCTCAAATTTCTATCCATCGCCTCGATAATGATCCAATCGTCAAACCCACGAAGCAAAATCAAGGAGGTTTAGACCCGACCTCAAGATGGAGAGCGATGCTGAGGTGAACAAGCTCAGGCAAGCTGGATTCATACGAGAAGTCAAATACCCAAGATGGCTGGTGAATGTCGTACTAGTCAAGAAGAGTAATAGCCAAGTCAGGGTCTGCATTGACTTGTGCGACTTTAATACTGTCTGCCCCAAGGACGACTTCCCCCTGCCATTCATCGAGATGCTTATTGATTCCATAGCTCATTGCCAAATCTTCTCCTTCATGGAGGGATATTCTAATTATAATCAAATCAGGATGACACCAGAAGATGTGGAGCCCACTGCGATTTTAACCTCAAAAGGTGTCTTTTGCTACACTGTGATGGCTTTCAGGTTAAAGAATGCCGGTGCCACGTACCAGCGAGCCTTGACTACAATCTTCAAGGATATGATCCACAAGGAGGTTGAGTGCTATGTGGATGACCTGGTGGTGAAGTCTGAAAGAAAGGACACTCACGTACTGGACCTCAAAAAGGTATTTGAATGGCAATGGCGTCACTAACTCAAGATGAATCCCATGAAATGTGGCTTTGGTGTACACTCAAGAAAATTCTTAGGGTTCATCGTGAGGTACCGTGGACTGGAGATCGAGCCAGTCAAAATCAATGCCATTCAGGACATGCCATCACCTACGACCCTCAATGAATTGCTGTCTCTTCAAGGACAGCTCGCCTACATTCGGAGGTTCATCTCAAACCTCTTAGCATGATGCAGGCCCTTTTCACATCTCCTAAAGAAGGACACTCCCTTCATATGAGATGAGGTGTGCCAAGCTGCACTTGATGATATCAAGCAGTACCTGTTGAATCCTCCAGTACTCTCTATGCTAGTGTTGGGAAGGCCTGTCATCCTACACGTGACCGCTCATGATGCGTCACTCAGAGCTCTCCTAGCGCAAAACAATGATGGGGGAAAGAGACAACACTCTATTATCTCAGCCGCAGGATGTAGGGAGCCAAAAAGAATTACCCTCCCATCGAAAATATGTTCCTAGCCCTGATCTTCGTGGTACAAAAGCTCCCCCATTATTTGATCGGTCATGAGATCAAGTTAATCTCAAAGGCTGACCCGGTCAAGTTCCTTAAGACCCTGCCATGCCTGTCAGCACATTTAACCAAGTGGGCATTATTGTTGATGGAGTTCGACATCACGTATATGCCACAGAAGACAGTCAAAGGTCAAGCCATAGCAAACTTTCTCGCAGCTCACCCACTCCGTTCCGAATCTCCCCTGTCAAGTTATCTACCGGATGAAAATGTTTTCTGTACGGCATTAACTCAGACCTAGGAGATGTAGTTCAACGGAGCATTCCAGTCTGATAGAAGAGGCACCAAAGTCATATTCCTGACCCTCGATGGTGGAATGATTCCTCCATCCTTATCACTAATAGAGGCATCCTCTCATAATGAAGCTGAATATCAGGCCTCATAATTGGGTTGGAGATCGCCTAGGAGCTAGACTTGGAGCAGCTAAACATCTTCGGCGTTTTTGAGCTTGTCATCCGGCAGCTTAAATGGATTTATGATGTAAGGAAGGATACTCTCAAGCCTTATCATCACACGGCCAAAACATATTATAGACACCTGCTTTAAATCTGGCAAGTTCTGTGGTTTTCTTAGAACCTTAGGATAAAATTCGCCTATTAAACTCAAAATCCATAGGTCACACAATTTACTCTGTGAGCTGGAACCATTCTGCCAGCCTAGAACCCAGCAGATGCCTATTTTGACTCAGAATATAGCAAACACACTGTTTTACTAAACATATCATTAAAAATAGTAAAAAAAATCCATTTTGGCCCAAATGTTTTCCCGTAGTTTCAAAAGAGAATAAGGAACACAACTGAAATGAAAATTTTCAATTTGGAGCATTCTTTAATTGTGTGACTCTGGGAGTTCCGCCTAGCTGCGCTTTGGCCCAAACATTTTTTACATATTTTTCATGTTTTTAGGGTTATCTTGTGGGTGGTGATGCTATCCGCTTCGGTCAAATCAAAATTTAAAAAAAATTAAAGATTGGTTTGACCAAGGGATTTGTTGGTTACATGATAACTTTGCCCCAACAAATCCCTTGTTCAGATGACTCACTTTGGACGACCATAAAAGGATGAAAAATGAGAGGGTTGAAGAGGGACTAGACATTTAGGAAGTTTAAGCTGGAAGAGAAACCCTAGGAGAATAGAGAGACCTTCCCTGAGAAAACCCTAACCCTCATCTTAAGCTTGAGTAAACCTAGACCTAGGGCACAACAACCTTAGATCTAAACCATTTCTAGGGCACAGTCACCCTATTACTACAAGAGAGTTTCTAATCTACATCTAGACCACAAGGGCAAAAGGAACCGGTTCTGATATGGGCGAGCCCTCGAAGGCTCGGGTAGCCTATCCAGCCCGATTCCGTATTTTCTTCTCCTTCATTTCCAATTTAATTTAATGTCTTTATTTTATTTTGATATAGCTTTGATTCATTCTGATTAAAAATTGTGTTTTGAAATGTTTCGGATCACCCTGGCTCCGCCACAGATCCGAGAGCAGATCTGCTCGTTTCTGGGCAGATCTGATCTCAGATTTGAAATTCAATTGTTCCCACTTTCTCTACAATTTCTTTTTCATTTATTTTTTATAGTTGAAAGTGTCAAATATGAGAGATCGACATCGTTAGATCGCTCGATTCTGCGCTATAACTAGTTTGGCGCCAATTGTGGGGCATCATCGAGAGTGATCCGAGCATCAAAATTTCAAAAATATCATAATCTTTTGAAACTTTGCAGACATGTTCTAAGTACCTTTTTTTATTGTTCCCAAAGTTTCAGATCAAAATAAAATATTTAAAAATACAGAAAAATAGTTTTCTATTAGATCTGCTGTCGCTTTATTTTACTTTATTTTCATCCAAAAAACATTTATTTGTTGTTTCTACAAGTTTAAAGTAGGATTATTTTATCAAGATATACAAGAAACAAATAAATATATAAATAAATATATAAATAAATAAATAAAATTGTTTGGGCGACACTAGGCGTGCCGCCCAGGCAACAGGGGTCGTGCCGCCAAGGTCCAGGGCGACACACTCTCTAGTTCCTCCTGTTGCCCAATTCAGAAGTTTTTGAAATTTTGTAGGTTGGGTCTTGGGAGATTCTTGTGACTTGTCAAAAACGTTTGCAGCAAAATAAAATTTTTAAAAATACCAAAAAAAATACTTTTCTTGATACAGGTATGTTCTACCTATTGTTCTTTTGTTTCACTTTATTTTAATTTTGTTTCATAAAAAAGTTTGATTTTTCAGTTTCTGCAAGTTTCAGTAGCCGTATTTCATCAAGATCAACAAGATAAAAATAAAAATAAAAATGAAGTAAACATTTTTTTGGGCGACACGACCCCGTGCCTTTAAACCTACATGTGCGACATGACCCGTGTCGCCCTATCACAGAGGTCCCAGAAAACTTTTGGGACTCAACAGGCTAGTTCTAGAGCCTTTTTTGTGATTTTTCACTAATTTTTTGCTTAAAATAAATGTTTTAAAAGATAAAAAAAATATTTTTCTTCAGATAAGCTGTCTTGCTCCTAACTTTTTCTTTTTTTATTTTAGTTTTTTAATTTTGGCTGAAACCATTTTTCCTTGCTTTCACCGTACTTAGTCTAACTGTATTTCATCAAACCTAAAAAAAGATAATTAAAAAAAATAAAAAAAAGGACAAAAAGAAAAATATACATCGAGGGCTGCTTGCACCCTCCTGCACCGTGTCCCGTTCGATTCACTCTCGACTCGAGCTGTGCTCAACATAGCACGGACTGTACCTGGTCTCATTTTTTTTTACTTTACCTTATTAGGGGTTTCTTACCCCTCCATCTATACTGTGCTTCGAGCGAGTTTCGCCTCGAAGCCGCATCGCTAGGCACTATCAGTGCCAAGCGCTCACTTATTACCTTGCTTGTTTTGCGTGCATTGTGTGCTTGACTTTATTTTTCATTTCCATGCTTCTTTACACTCTCTAGCACACACCAACTGGGAATCCCGAAAAACTATTAAAAAAAAAATTTCACACTTGAGGGAAACCCAACTTTGTGAGTCGAGGCGGTTGGGATTCACGTAACTTTAATTGTGAGGGCCCCTCCGTAACCCTTTGCCTCAAAGCAAATCCGCGTATAGTAGAACCTGGAAAAATCCTTTAAAAGGAGGCTAGGACCTATGTGGGGGCCTAAATCAGCCTAGCCACATTCAGTAGTTAGGAACCCACTCTGAAGCTAAACCTACCTATAGTACTTTATTAGGTCAAACATTTTCGTGTACTTGATTGCTTATTTCATATTGGTTAATCTTAGATCTCAGCCCAGACCTGCCTTTGGTCCAAGCTGAACACTGGTTCCAACTTCAGGCTTTTACCCAACCTAGCCTAGGTCCGAACCTAGGTCTCATCTTAGTCCGAGCCGAAGGCTCATTCCTATCTCTCTTTGATTCAATTCAGGTCCATATGTGGTCTGATCATTAGAACTCTCTAGGTCCAAGTTCAGGCTTATACCCAGCCTAGCCTAGATCCAAACCAGATTCACACCCATGTTCGAACCTAGACCCCTTTTTGGTCTGAGCCAAGGACTCCTGCCTAAACTAACTTTGATCAAGTCCAGGTCTACAACCGTTCTGAGTTTCATAACACTCTAGGTCCAAGCTTAGGCTTGCACCCATCTCAGTCCAAGTCCGGACTAGGTTTGCACCCAGGTCTGAACTTAGACGCATTCTTGGCCCGAGCCGAGACACGGACTTACCTTATCTACATATTTGTCTAGGTTCTAGTATAGATCAAAGCTTAGGGTTACCTCTAGGGTTGGATTAAGCTTATCCTAATTAAGAGTCTAAACCAAAACCCGTTGAGTCTATATTCTAAGCTAATTTTAGCCTAGTTGTCACTCAAGGTTTGCCCCTATAGTCAGGTTACGTCTACCCTAGGCCGTCGAGTCTAGATCTTACCCAAGTCTAATTCTAGAACACTGCCAAGGGCGATCACCATGTCAGTCATCCAAGGCAATTATGATGACCGCTCCACGGCTGACTCTAAACCGAACCTTTCCAAACCTACAGACCAGTATGTCGCATTCCCTTGGGATTACGGCCAGAACTCAGGCCAATCCATTATCCATCGTTCAGGTCTTCAATTAGAAGCTGAGTCCCAGGGATCCACTCCTAACCTTGAGCTCTGTATGGTTCAAAAAGTTGGCTCCACTAGAAAAACATTGAACAGACCGGGAGTCCAACCAGACATTGTCCTATAGGGCACCTTACATAGCCAAATAGGAGTCATCTGACCTTAGGCAGCCAAAGCAGGAGCCGTGTGAGGGAAGAAGTTCATTTGGCATCTAACGCCAATTCCCACAACTCAAACCAAGATAACCCTGAGATGCAGCGGTCTCAGAACCAAGATCCACCTAGGTCTAGGAGATCCAATCCAACCTCGAGCCACCATAGTACAACCCACGACGTCTTGAACACTGTACACAGATGAGGCGTCAATCTAAACCAACCCTTAGGTGAGATAGGCATCCAAACTGCCCTCAAAAGTCTAGTTGACTTAGGTTACACAGTTCATGCCCCTGTTCATGGGTTGGTCCAAAACCAACCTAATAACATAAGTCAACCCATAGCACAGCGGAGTCATCTGATTCGTTAATCGGTCCCTCTTGTGTATCCGGTCCAACCAACCCTACATTTTTCGCAACCGGTGGCAATGCCTATGGGTCAGTACTTCCCTTGTGGACAAATGTGTCAAACCTCCTCGATAACCACAACTCATCCATCACTGGCCCAAGAAGGCCAACATCTACCCTAAGTCTCGACTCATCAGTCTATGCTTGGGAACCCACCGACCGGTGGGCCTACTCTCATGCCAAATACTCAACAAGAAGGAACTTTAAAAGTGATGCAGGATATGCTTGTAAGGATGAGTATGAATGAAATCCTACCCCCAAAGGCCTATGTTCATTAGACCCTTAGAGGCATGGAAGACCTCATCCCAGAGTTTAAAAACAAATTCAATGGGAAGAATGACCCAGATATTCACATCAACGCGTACCTCATCTCCATCCGAGCATTGCGAGATAGGCTTAACCAGTTGAAGGCCCTTTTTCCACAAACTTTGACCGGTGAGGCTTTAAACTAGCATCGGAGAATAATGACCGCTCAACCACATATAACTTCAGATGAAATGTTCAACCTGTTTGTCTCTCATTACCGTGGGTCGACACCAAGATCTCTTTCCCTAAGTGATCTCAGTGCAACTAAACAAAACCGAGGAGAATCCTTCGAGGATTTTATCAGTCGATTCCACGAGGCATCAACGCGGGTTATCGAATGTCCACGTATGGACCAAGTTAAAATTTCCCCAGCCTTAAAAAATGCATCTCCTGGATATAGGACCTTCTTTAGCCAAGGACTTATCCCCCACTCTTTTGGCTCCATGATCGAGCGAATGGCGTGACATGAAAGGGCGAGAGGGAAACCTCTTAGCACTAGTCCCTATAACAAACCCATCTCGACTCCCCAGAATAAAAATAAGAGCAACGACTAGGGGAAAGCTTCCTGTCAGGTTAACGAAATTATCGTTAACAAACCGGCTCAGAGTTCAGCCACCAAGCACAATAATAGAAATCAAAATCAAAGGGGTCTGCCTAGAGCTAATGCTCAAAATGACAATCAAAGGCTAGAGGACAACTTCACTCCTCTAAAAGACCCGTTAGAAAAAGTGCTGGAGTTACTCTTGAAGAAAAACATGGTTCAACTCCCATCACCATTTGAGGTTAAGGATAAGAACAGATGGTGCAAGTAGCATAGAAACCATTCCCATGATACCCAAAACTGTTTCTACTTGAAGCGGGTGATTCAAGGCTTGATTAATAGGAATGACATCACTGTCGGACCTAGAAATCAACCTGTTGATGAACCTAACCAAAAGATGGGTATCTTCTCAAACCCTCTCCCCAAAATAAGGCTGCAACGACTGAAGAAGCGGGAGCTCTGAGTAACTCAAAGGAGGATGTTGTCATTCACATGATTGCAAACAGAGATGTAGAATATGATCGCAGCCAATTCATATTTGCTTGTGATCATCATCTCCAAGAAGTTGAAGAAGATCTTTTGAGTCTTCTTAGAGGAAACTCTTCATCCCCGAACTCTAATGATCCTCCTAAGCGGGACCAGTATGACGAAGATGATGCCCTCGAGATTGACACGATCAAAGCTGATGAAAAGGGATCATCTTTCAAACAAGGGGCCAACACCCCGAGGTCTCCCATTACTCTAGCTATGGCTGACCCTATTGAGCTCAAGGGTGGCGAAGCAGATTCCTTAACCCGAAGAGGTCGAGTGTTCAAACCCATCCAGTTGATGGCAGACACTCTTGATTAAAGAATGGGAGACACATCAACAGCCAAACCACCACCAGGGGTTGCGGATCATGAACCTAATAAAAGAACTCAAGGATCAGCAACCACCTATGATCTACCGACTCATCTCGTGAAGATCCAGGCTCAAATCTCTATCTTGGAGCTACTCGCCAACTCACCAGCACACAGAGCCCAGATAGAAAGAATTCTCGCTAAGACACACATCCCGAGCAACACACAGCCGGATGAGTTGTGCGGTATGATCAACCAATTAATGGCACCAACGCCAATCATATCCACGGATGATGATATCCCGACTAATGTCAATCGCTTTCACGTTAAAGCTCTTCATATCACTATTTTCATGAAAGGATGTGAGATAAGGAGAGTGCTGGTTGATAATGGAGCATCCTTGAATATATGCCCTATGAAAATGGTGAAGCAAATAGGCAAAAGCCCGGATGTCTTCGAGCCGTGCCAACTAACTATCGCCCCATACGATGGGACCAAGAGGCAAGCTAAAGGCATATTGCCTCTCATACTCAAGATCGGTCCTACTAACCAGGTGACAAAATTTTATTTCTTAGACATAAAAGCTTCATTCAACAAGGTGCTAGGCAGACCATGGCAACATGAGAACCCCGTGGTCACCTCAACACTCCATCAAAGCCTCAAGTTTCCAATTCAAAACGGCGTCGCAAAGGTATGTGTTGAACCCCCTTCCTATTCTAATTCCAGCATACATAGCAGAAAACTGGCCATAGGAGTCTAGCTTGGAGAAATCCCGCTCGGTTCCTTCGAGTAAGCTGATTATGCTCCTTTACTTCTAGAGGCCGGAGACCCTGTTCCTCAAATTTTCCAAACTTCCGCATCGATGGTGGAGATCATCCATTGCCAACATTGACACGACTTTGGGTCCCTCGAAGCCTGACACATGCTCTTCTCCCAAGGCTTCCAACCTGGCTATGGTTTGCGAAGTCAAGAGCAAGGCGTAAAGGAAGCGATTTTTGCATCACCTGAAGCCAAAACTGGAAAAGGGGATCAAAGTGGGCTCGAGTGTACTCTCACCTTATTTCAAAGCCAGATAAAGCCTTCAAGACCTCCGTGCTTCATATCCGGGAGAATTCAAAGCCTCAATCATCTCGAAGCTCGTCCTCCAAAATGGCCAAAAGTGATCCTCGAATCCCCAACAGGGGATATCCCACTTCCACATCTCAGCACACACAAGGACTAGGAATTGAAGACCTATTTGCTGACATGGATCTGAAGGAGGTGTGCGCAGTTGGCCCTAACACAGCTAAGGGTGCTCATCCACAAACACCAACCCAGGGACGGAATTGGTCGATCATTCCTTTATCTCGAGAATCGCTAGGAGCATACTAGAGGCACCTTCAAGTTCTGATGCAAAAAAATGATAAGCACGGGGTGGCCATCTAACCACCTTGCACGTCTGGTCCCCAACATTTCTTTCACGAGTCCCATAAGAGACACCTCTTGCAACATTTCAAAAACCATGGAAAATTCAAAACATGATAGAGCTGATAATAATAAACAAGAATTTTCAAAGGCGGTCACTCAAGATAGCCCAATAGTTATGCATAATACCCGAGACAATGAATTGGACGACTAAGATGAAGATCAAGAGAGTCAAGAGTCTGAAAAAATCGGTCAAAGTAAGGAGGTCACTTTCCATGTCGAGCAGTTGAAGAAGAGGTTCGATGGTGACCCAACAGCTATCATCGAAGAGACGATTAACGTAAACCTAAGAACAAAGAAGGACCCAAGGTTAACAAAGATTGAAAGCTCCTTACATTTTGAGGCGCAAGAAAATATGATTTCCTTTCTCAAGGAATATCGTGATGTCTTTCCCTGGTCATACGAAGATATGTCAGGGCTAGATCCCACATTGGTGCAACATCACCTACTATTCAATGAAGGGGCAAAGCCTGTAAGGTAGAAACTCCGACGTCGAAAGATCCACCTCGAGCTCAAAATCAAGGAAGAAATCGACAAACTACTCAAGGCAAAGTTCATTACCCCTGTCGATTACACAGAATGGTTGGCCAACATAGTGGTCGTACCGAAAAAAGATGGGAGGATCTAAGTGTGTGTTGACTACAGAGAACTCAACAAGGCAATTCCCAAAGACAATTTTCTATTACCAAATATGGATGCCCTGATCAACAACACTGAGGGTCACGAGACGCTGTCATTCATCGATGGCTTTTCAAGTTAGAACCAAATCCTCATGGCAGAAGAAAAACCAAGATTCCATTCATAACATAATGGGGAACCTACTGTTACAAAGTCATGCCCTTCGGTCACTAAAATGCAGAGGCAACTTATCAACAGGCAATGACTAGCATCTTCCATGATCTAATGCATGCAATTATGGAAGACTATGTCGACGATATCCTGATCAAGTCGAAGACCAGGTCTGATCATCTCACCAACCTGAGAACCATTTTAGAAAGACTCCAGAAACATCAACTCAAACTCAATCTACAAAAATGTCCTGTTCGAGTTGAATCCGGAAAATTACTAGGCTTTATAGTGAGCCAAAGAGGCATTGAGGTGGACCCATCCAAAATATGAGCCATCACTGAAATGCCTCCTTCTCGGAACATCAGAGAAATCTGTGGGCTTCAAGGTCACATACAAGCCATAAGGCACTTCATTTTACAACTGGCGAATAAGTGCACACCATTCCATAGACTCCTTAAGAAGGACACCCCATTCATATCAGACAATGAATGCCAAGAAGCGTTCGATCAAATCAAGGAGTACCTCACCAAACCCCCCATCCTTAGTCCTCCTAGTCCAGATAAACCTATGTTCTTATACATGTCAGTGAAAGACAAGACCATGCGGGCATTGTTAGGACAATATAACGACTGTGGAAAAGGACAAACGATATATTATATCAGCAAAACCATGGTCGATTATGAGACAAGATACACGGATGTGGAGAAACACTGCTTAACACTTGTGTGGGCCATGCATAATTATGACATTATGTCTTATCTCTTTCAGTCAAGCTCATATCAAAAATTGACCCACTCAAGTACCTATTGGACAGGTCAGTCCGCAATGGACGTTTGGCGAACTGGAGAGTGCTATTGAGAGAGTTTGACATCGAATATGTCACTCAAATATCAGTCAAAGGACAAGCCATTACTTACCACTTAGCTGAACACGCACTATTAGATAACATTCCCGTTAATGCAGATCTCCCTAATGAGAACGTCTTCACAATTGAGCACTCAATTTTGGAGCTATACTTTGACAGTGCAAAGAACAAATACGGGTTAGGTATAGGAGTCATATTATGCTCACCAGAAAATATTTTAAAGCTAACCGCCATCAGATTGAATTTCCCATGTACGAAAAACGTTGTTGAATACGAAGCCTTGATAGCCGGGCTTGAGAATGCCATGGGAGTGAAAATCCAGCAAATACAAGTGATTAATGACTCCTTACTCGTCATAAACCAAGTTCAAGGGATTTGGAAGGTGAAAGAAGAAAAGCTCAAACCCTATCAAGAAAAGGTGGAAAATATGATTCCATATTTTAAGAAAATCACCATTCAACATGTAACTAGGGAAAATAATCGATTCGTCGATACCTTTGCAACCTTTGCTTCGATGGTTGATATTCATCCAGAATCACCACATTGCCATTCTATATCAAGAACAAACATGACCCTTATCCACCGAGGATCAAAAACAAAATAGAGCAGGAGAATGAGAACAATGGGGAAGTATCTTCCATGGTTTCAGATGCCTTAGTCAAAGCAAAATCGTGGTTCCACGATGTTTTGTCCCTGCTAAAAGATGGGTTGTACCCCGAAGGACCCACCAAAAAGGATAAAGAAGCCTGCGAAGGTTTTCAATGGGATCCTTACTAAGAGGTGATCTCCTATTCAAAGAGTCCTACGATGGCATCATTCTACAGTATGGGCCTTCGCCATGTCGGGTCTTGATATCATTGAAATGATATCACCAAAAGCCTCAAACAGCCACCATTTTATATTAACGGCTATTGAATACTTCACCAAATGGGTAGAGGTGGCAACATTTGTTAAAATTGAAGGCCAACATGTTGCCCGTTTCATAAAGAACAATATCCTATTCAGATTCGGTGTTCCTGAGTCAATCATCACTGATAATGGATCCAATCTCAAAAATGAAAAGGTCACTAAGGTGTGCAAAACATTTGGGATAACACAGAAATTCTCCACACGTTACTACCCTCAAGGAAATGGGCAAGCAGAAGCAACAAATAAAGGACTTCTCCGGATCATAGACAAAATAATAGAAGGCGGGAAAGATTGACACGAAAAGCTAAATGACGCCCTTTAGGCCTACTGGACAACTAAGAAGACTCCTACTAGAATGACCCCATACTCATTAGTGTATGGTATGGAAGCAGTGCTACTTATCGAGGTTGAGATACCATCTCTCCAAGTGCTTATTTACGAAAATGTAGATGAGGAACAAAAGATCAAAGCACGAATCACTGCCCTCTTTGCTTTAGATGAAAAACAACTATGAGAAACATGAAATATTGTTGCTTACTAGCATAGAATCTAGAGGGCATATCAAATGACAGTTGTTCCTCGACGGTTCAAAGAGCCGAACATGGTACTCAAGAAAATCTTCCACACTCTTGCAAATCCACACCCTTTAGGCACGTTCAAACCTAATTGGGAGGGCCCATTCGTGGTTACCTGGGTCTATGCAGGCAATTCTTGTATGATAAAAAATCAGGAGGGGTGAGAACTCAACGACCCAATTAATGCAATGTATCTCAGAAAATACTACCTGTAACAGGCTAAAAAACATGGTGAAAACCTGAAAAGGCATCACAAAGAAAAAAAAAAAATAATAATAATAATAATAACAAAAGATCTCCAAGAAGGAGCTTTCGATACAAAGAACTCAAGTACCAACAAGTACTTGCAAGTTCCGACAACACTGCACAAGCAGACCCTAGGAATGAAGACTCCTCCTAAACCCTGTAGATTCCCAACATAACCAACTCAGAAAGATGTAGGAGTGCGACATGAACGGAAAATCGAAGTGATTTTGACGAACCCTAGAAAACGTCAAGACCCTCCAAGAAGAAAGCCCGGCAAGACTCTTCATGGATCCGTGAAGCAGAGGATGAAAGCTCCAGAGGTAAAAAGACAACTTTGAGACCTTTCTGAGTTCTCACAATCCCACTAAGAAATCCTTGATCATCATTGAGAAAAACATAATGAAGAAAATAACCACCAAAAGGGCTACAGGTGGCAAAATTGTAAGGCCCGTCCCATTCAAAAATCTTGCTTTAAATCTTGCAAGTTCTGTTGTTTTCTTAAACCCTTAAGATCAAATTGGCCTACTAAACCCAAAATCCATAGGTCACACAATTTACCCTGTGAGCCGGAACCATTCTGTCAGCCCAGAACTCAGCAGATGCCTATTTTGACCTGAATTCTAGTAACCACGATATTTTACGGAAACAATCATTAAAAATAGTAAAAAAATCTGTTTTGAGCAAAATTTTCTTTGAGAGCTTCACAAGAGGCTTAGGAAGACATCCAAATTGAAAAACTTTTTGTTTGGCCGACACGAGGTGTACCACTCTGCCGACACGGGGCGTGTCGTGCAGCTCATCTTGTAAATGCCCTATTTTACCAAAACAATCATTAAAAATAGTAAAAAAATCTGTTTTGATGCACACATAAAAAGAAAATTTCAATTTGGAGCATTTTTTATTTGGGCAACCGTGGAGTGCTGCCCAGACACGTTTTTATCCAAAAAACATTTTTATCATTTTTCATGTTTTTATGGTCATCTTTTGGGTGGTTTGGTCAAGTGATGCTATCCGCATCTGTCAAATCCGAATGGTTTGACCAAGGGATTTGGGGGTTACGAGCTAAAAGGATGAAAAGGACGAAAAGAAGAAAAAAGGAAAAGAAAAAGGGGTGACAATAAAAGGATGAAAAAGAGGCAGAGCCCAACAAATCCCTCATTCAGATGAATTCACTTTGGGTGACCATAAAAGGACCAAAAAAGACAAAAGAAAAAGGGGGGACGAAACTTTTGAAAGGAAGGACGAGACTTTTGAAACTTTAGGCAGGAAGAGAAACCCTAGGAGAGTAGAGAGGCCTTCTGTTAGAAAACCCTAACCTTCATCTTAAGCCCGAGTAAACCTAGATCTCTAGGGCACAAAAACCCTAGTTATAAAATCATCTCCAAGGCACAACCACCTTGGACATCACAGATCTGCTAGTTAATATTCGGATCAAAAAGGCAAAGAGAACGTTGGTTCTGATACGGGCGAGCCCTCGAAGGCTCGAGTGTCCCGAGCCATCCGGCCCCGTTTGGTGTTGTTTTCTTCCTTTGTTGTACCATTTTAATTCTATTTTATTCTTATTTTGATTAGATTATTTAAAAAATCATGTTTTTGATGCCTTGGATCACGCTGGCTCCGCCACATATCTGAGAGCAGATTTTCTCGTTTCTGGGCAGATTTGATTTCATATTTGAATTTGATTGTTCCCACATTCTCTACAATTGATTTTTCATTTATTTGTGTCAGTTGAAAGTGTCAGATCTGAGATCTCTACATCGTTAGATCGCTTGATTATGTTCTATAAACAGTTTGGCGCCCACCGTGGGGCGAATCAAGAGTGATCTGAGCATCAAAATTTCGAAAATCTCACAATATTTTGAATCTTTGTAGGATTGTTCTAGGTACCATTTTGTAATTTTTCCCAACATTTTTAGATAAAAATAAAATATTTAAAAATAAAAAAAATAGTTGTTTTGTTAGATCTGCTCTCGCTTTATTTTAATTTATTTTCATCAAACTATATTTTATCTACTATTTTTCCTATTTTAAAGTAATATTATTTTATCAATATATACAATAAAAAAATATAAAACAAACAAAAAATAATAATTGTTTTGAGTGACACAAGGCATGCCCCCCAGGCGACACGGGGCGTGCGGCCACGCCCAGGGCGACACGCTATCTAATTCCCCCTGTCGCCCAATTCAGAAGTTTTTGAAAATTTTCAGATCTATTCCTGGGACTTTCTTGTGACTGCTCAAAAATTTCAGACCAAAATAAAAATTTTAAAAATACCAAAAAACTATTTGGCTTGATACATGTTTGTTATATCCATTG
This sequence comes from Amborella trichopoda, assembly GCF_000471905.2. Next base: position 607,738 of record NW_006498062.1, on the reverse strand, counting down.
TTCTTTAGTTTCACTTTGTTTTATTTTATTTCATCAAAAAATATGATTTTTCTGCTTCTGCAAATTTCAGTAGCATTATTTCATCAACATCAACAAGATAAAAAATAATAATAATAAGAAAAGGATTTTGTTTTTTGTGACACGACCCATGTCGCCCGAGTGACACGATCCGTGGCACCCTATCATGACTCGTGCCGCCCAGACACGTTTTTCCCCAAAATGTTTTTTTTATCATTTTTCATGTTTTTATGGTCATCATTTGAGTGGTTTTGCTATGTGATGCTATCCGCGTCGGTCAAATCCGAATTTTAAAAAAATAAAAGATTGGTTAGACCAAGGGATTCGTGGGTTATGGGATAACTCTACCCAACAAATCCCTCGTTCAAATGAATTCACTTTGGGTGACCATAAAAGGACGAAGAAAAAAGGAAAAAAGGGGGGATGAGACTTTTGAAAAAAAGGACGAGACTTTTGAAAGGAGGGATGAGACTTTTTGGAACTTTAGGTTGGAAGAGAAACCCTAGGAGCGTAGAGAGACCTTCCCTGAGAAAACCCTACCCTCATCTTAAGCTTGAGTAAACCTAGATCTCTAATGCACAATAACCCTAGTTATAAAACCATCTCCAGGGAACAACCACCCTGGACATCATAGATCTGCTGATTTTTATCCGGATTAGAGAGGCAAAGAGGACGCTGGTGCTGATACGGGCGAGCCCTCGAAGGCTCGGGCATCCGGGCTGGTTTGGTATTGTTTTCCTCCTTTGTTTTACTGTTTTAATTTTATTTTGATCTTATTTTTATTAGCTTTCCTTAAAAAATCGTGTTTTTGATGCCTTGGATCACGCTGGCTCCATCACAAATCTGAGAGCAGATCTGCTCGTTTCTGGGCAGATATGATGTCATATTTGAGTTCGATTGTTCCCACTTTCTCTACCATTGCTTTTTCGTTTATTTTTATCAGTTGAAAGTGTCATATCTGAGAGATCTACATCTTTAGATCGCTTGATTCTATGTTATAAACAAGAGGCTAAATTGATAGTCACGCTGGCCTCGCTCTCGAAGCCAACTTCCTTTGCCTGTTATGAAGGCTTGAAACTAGCCAGGCACTTTATGGTTTTATGAGTATAACTACCAACTACCACATATAGCAGATGGGTGAACCTCACCAATGATAAAATTGGCTAGTCTAGGAACGTTTTTCTCTCGACTGTATCCCCTGAGGAAGATGGGGTAAGCTCATCCCTGTGTGTGCGTACAACGACCCAATAGTAAAACATTCGAGACAAAAACCTTACAACTAGGGGACTATGTTGGTAAATATTCAGTTTGAAAAGTATGTGCAAAGAAAGTGTTCTACTATGCTTCAATGAATAAAATTGCACACTTACAAGGGCAAGCTTAGCAAAGACCCCCCAACAAGGGCAAATTTTTTTTTTTTTAAAATCTCCCCACAATAGTGGAAACGTTGGGAAAGATCTCACAACATGGGCATCAACACTTAATAAAATAATAAATAATAATAATAATAAAAATTTTTATGGGCGACACATTTGGTGTCACCTAGCCAAAACATAATAAAATAAAAATAAAAATGAAAAAATAAATAAAATGAAATTTTTTTATTCAAATGGGCAACACGCCTGGTGTCGCCAAGCCTGTGTTGGCAACACCACTCGCGTCCCTCAAATATTTTTGCGAAAAACCTTTTTTTTCAATTAAACCAATCTTTTCAAGTAAAAAAAAAAAATTAAAAAAATTTCATATGCTCCATGGTGGCGTAAGCCTAAACTACCAACTAATTCCAAAATATTCTGCTCCTTGGTGGCATGAGCTTAAACTGCGAACGGATTCCAAAATTCCATATGCTCGTCGGTGACATGAGCCTAAACTACGAACTGGCTTCAAAATATTTTGCTCCTCAATGGCATGAGTCTAAACAGCCAACCAATTTCAGAAAAATCTTTGCTCTACAGTGGCATGAGCCTAAACTGCCAACCAAGATTCAGATCGTCAAACTCGTGCGACATTAAAAACTCGAGCTAACACATCAAACTCATGCGACGTTAAAAAAATGAGCTAACACGTCACACTCGTGCGGCATTAAAAAGTCGAGCTAATACGTCTAGCCCCATATGTCGTAAAAGGTCGGGCCATCCAGTTCAATGTTAAACTCGTGCGACGTAACAGAGCCGAGACAGGTAGCGTCTAGCCCCGTATGACGTAAAAGGTGGGGTTATCTAGTTCAACATTAAACTCGTGCGACGTAAAAGAGCCGAGACAGGTATTGTCTATCCCCGTGTGATGTAAAAGTTCAGGTGTATTGTGCATCGCTGCATGACGCTAAACTGCTTAGAGGGCTCTATGGTTGCAAGAGTTGTAATTGCTAACCAACATTGCTTTTCGAAGTATCTTTCTCTTTAAAAAAACTTTAATTTCTTTGCTAAAATCATAGCCTGTCCCTTCTCTGAGTTCTGTTTAAAATCCCTTCCTACATTCAAAATTTCTAAAAAGACTTGTAAAAACAAAGGAGCTTGGACACCCGTATATGATGAACACTGCGTTGCTGTGATTACCGAGTTGTTGCCTCACCTCTATATTCAAAATTGATCAGACAAGTCTCGTCCTGTAGAAAGTCTTTCCCTATAGACAGTCTGAGGAAACCCTTAAGGAAATCAAAGAAATTGCCAAGGTTAAAATTTTTGATCTGAGAAAACCTTGAGGTCAAGTGGCATGGCTGTAAAATCCACTTCGAGTTTTGAGCTTGTGTAACTCATCGACACCTCACGCCAAAATACCTAGGATGAAATTTCTCGAGGTGGGTGAGGATGGGAGTGCAATGACATGGAGGGATAGTTGGTGTGCCATCTGCCCATGTGACGTTGGGATGACATTCATCTTTGATTCTCCTGCGCCTCCAAGGACAAGGAACGTCAGAGAGTCAACTGTTGCTACTCACCTATCCCTCAAAGGATAGGGAGTGCGCGTTCGCCTGCCCCTCGAAGAACAGGGAATGACAGTGTGTCTACTTCTTTGGCACTCTCCTATCCCCGAATGACATGTAGTCGCAAAGAGGGGCAACTGTAGACACCCGCTTTAAATCTGGCAAGTTTTGTGGTATTCTTAGACCCTTAGGATCAAATTGGCCTAGTAAACCCCAAATCCATAGGTCACACAAGTTACCATGTGAGTAGGAACCATTCTGCCAGCCCAAAACCCAGCAGATGCCTGTTTTGACATAGAATCCAGTAAACGCGCTGTTTTATGAAAACAATCATTAAAAATAGTAAACAAATTCGTTTTGACCCAAATTTTCTTTGAGAGCTTCGCAAGAGGTTGAGGACGACACCCATATTGAACAACGCAATTTGGACAAGTTTTGGTATGGGAGACATAAGGCGTGCTGCCCAGGCCACACAGGGCATGTCGCCCAAGTCATCCTGCAAATGCTCTATTTTACCTAAAAATCATTAAAAATAATAAAACAATTACAGTGTAGAATCAAAAAATCTAACGATGTAGATCTCTCAGATCTGACACTTTCAATTGATAAAAAATAAATGAAAAAGCAATGGTAGAGAAAGTGAGAATAATCAAATTCAGATCTGAGATCAGATCTTCCCAAAAACTGCTCTCAGATCTATGGCGGAACCAACGTGATCTGAAGCATTTCAAAACACAATTTTCAATCAGAATGAATCAAAGCCATATAAAAATATATATATATATAATAAAATAAAAGAGGAAATGAAGGAGAAGAAAATATCGAACCGGGCCGGATGGCTCGAGCTTCCCGGGCCTTCTAGGGCTCGCTTGTTTCAGAACCAGTTCCTTTTTCCCTTGTGGTTCAGATGTCAATCAGTAAGTCTGTGGTAGTAATAGGGTGATTGTGGGCTATAAATGGTTTTGATTTAGGATTGTTGTGCCCTAGGTCTAGGTTTCCGCAGGCTTAAGATGAGGGTTAGGGAAGGTCTCTCTACTCTCCTAGGGTGTCTCTTCCAGCCTAAAGTTTCTAAAAGTCTTGTCCCTCTTTAACCCTCCAATTTTTCATCCTTTTATGGTCACCCAAATTGAGTTCATCTTAATGAGGAATTTGTTGGGGCAGAGTTATCCCGTAAGCAATATATCCCTTGGTCAAACCAATCTTTTATTTTTTAAAATTCGGATTTGACCAACGCAGATAGCATCACGAGGCCAAACCACCCACAAGATAACCCTAAAAACACAAAAAAAATATAAAAAGTCTTTGGGCCAAAGCTTGGCTGGACAGCATGAGTCATGTCGCTTGGGCGGCACGCCCCGTGTTGCACAAATAAAAAATGCTCCAAATTAAAAATTTTATTTTCAGGTGTGTTCCTTAGTCTCCTGTGAAAATACCACAAACATTTGGGTCAAAATGGATATTTTTATTATTTTTAATGATTTGTTTTGTAAAACAACAGGTTTACTATATTCTAGGACAAAACAGGCATTTGCTGGGTTCTGGGCTGGCAGAATGGTTCCGGGTCACAAGATAAATTTTGTGACCTATGGATTTTGGGTTTACTTGGTCAATTTGATCTAAGGGTCTAAGAAAACCACAGTACTTGCCAGATTTAAAGTGGATGTTTACGCATATATGGCCCAGTTTGATGATATCTCCCTGGGTCATATCCTTAGAAGGGTTAACTCGCAAGCCGCTGCGCTCTCAATGCTCAGTGCCACCATTCAACTATCTTCATCAAGGCTCACACCAGTCTGGGTAACAGAATGGAGGCATGTCGACTTGAGAACTGAAGTTGATGTAGATGATGAGAGGGATGTCTTCCGTGAATGCCTGCCTTACCCACTCGGAGCACTCCTTGCAACCATGGATGTTATTAAGGCAAAGCAAGAAATATCTTGAAGAAAAGAATCCAATGCTTAGCGGCACGAACTTGAATTCTTCAACCCGATGTGCGTAGAGGTAGAATAAGTGGAAGGCTGGAGGGAGCCTATCATGAATTTCATAAATCATGGAAGGCTGCCTATAGATAGAGCAAAACGCAACGGCATATGACAGATGTCTACCAAGTACATGCTTCTTGATGGGGATGTTCTCTTTCATTGATCATTTGACGGAATTCTCCTCAGATGTGTCAACAAATAAGAAGCAAGCAAAGTACTCGAAGAAGTGCATTCAGGTATCTGTGGACTGCATCATTACGGCCCCAAGCACTACAAACGCGTACACATACTTGGATATTACTGCCCTTCAATGGTCGCTGAAGGCCAAAACTATGCTAAAATATGTCAGGTGTGCCAGATACACTCAAGCCTCATTAATCCACCTTCGGAGCCTCTCCATCTTACAGTAACGTCATGGCCCTTTTCCCAGTGGGGTATGGATATTGTAGGACCCATCGACCCTCCTTCTACCTTGGGTCATGCCTTCATTCTAAAATCGATAGACTACGTTTCCAAGTGGCCTGAGGCGGTCCCTCACAATCAGGTTTCAGGGACCACTGTGGTCAACTTCGTGCGTTACCACATTATATACCGATTCGGGGTTTCGGATCGAATATTCTCTGATAATAGCCCTCAGTTTAGAAGCAAACACGTTGATCGCCTAGTCAACCAGTTCAGCTTCGTGTGGAACCAATGGTTTAGCTGAGGCATTCAATAAATCCCTGTGTGCGGTGCTCAGGAAGTCAGTTTCAAAGTCAACGAAGAATTGACACGAAAAGATGCCTAAAGCTGTGTGGGCCTATCGCACCACCACCCACAGCGCTACAAACTCTACCCCTTGTTCCTTAGTCTATGGAGGTGAGGCGGTTTTACCCCTCGAAGTTCAAATACCTTCACTCCGTGTCGCTATACATCAAGGACTAACCGACGATGAAAGGGTCAAGCTTCAATATCAGGAGTTGGATGCCCTTGATGAAAAGAGACTAATGGCCCAACAGAACCTCGAGCTCAACTAGGGGAGAATGAAGAGAGCCTTTGACAAATCTGTCAAGGTTCTCTCTTTCCACCGTGGATACCTAGTCTTAGCAGTCAAGAGACCGATTGTTATGCATGGGCGCCTTAAAGGAAAGTTTTAACCTAAGTGGGAAGGTCTGTTCATAAAAAAAAAAGGTCACACCAAACGGGGCCTATACAAACGGGGCCTATCAACCGGGCATCGGAACAACCCCGGATCATCCACAAAAAATCATCACCCAATTTTCTAATTTCTTTTAATTCATTTTAGTCTTAATTTCCAGCAATTACGGTTACCTTTGATCATCCACCCATGTTTGGGGTACAATTGTATACATACCGTACCATCATTGTACGCAAAAGGGCTTGAACTCTTCACAAAAGAGAGTTTTTACTTAATAGAGTTTCTCTTTCTTTTCATTGTTGAGTCACATTAGGAGAGAGAAAGGAGAGGGAAACTATTGGACTGGTACCCCTAGGCTCAAGGTAAATCTTCTCCCTCTTCTTTTTCTTTCTTCTTGTCTCTCTTCCTCTCCTTCTTCTTCCTCTTCTCCAACTGAGCTCCCCTTAGAAGCCTTGCACGGCAGTGGCAATGCCATGCATGCCTCTCTTATGGTCTCACAGGTCGTGCATGGTGATAGCAGTGCCATGCGTGAACCTCCTTCTCCTTCTGTTCGTCCATCTCTGTCCCCTAGTGAGGTTTGCAGACGATGCTGCTCATCGTCATCCGTAGATGTATCCTCGATATCACAGTGAAGAGCACAGACGGTGAAACTCACTGCCTCCCATAGGGGTCTCCCCCTGTTGAGCATCTATCGCTGCCCAAGAGAGGTCTCGGCAATACCTATCGCCGTCTGCGAGTTTCCTTTGCGAGCACAGTGCCTATCGCCGTTTGTGAACCTCCTTCATGTGCTCGGTGCTCATAGCCATCCGTGAGCCTCCTTCGTGCATTCGGTGCTCATCGTCGTTCCTCCTGTGTCCCATGCCTATCGCTGTGCGCCTCATGAGAATTATTATCGCACGCTTCACAAATGGCTATCGCCGTGTGCTTCACAAGAAGCTATTGCCGCCTGTGCAAGGGTGCGCTGCCTTTGTGTGTTGCCAACAGCGATGCCTAGTGCCATCCATAATTCCCTGCTCCCACTCAAGCCATGAGAAGTAGTGTCATGTGCCGTCTAAGGGCCATGACACTGCTAGTCCACTATCGTGGGTAGCAACACCTAACGCTGACGAGACCCTATCCCTTCATTGTGTCGTGCCTTCTCTTCAGTCTCACCTCTTCTAACCTGATCGAGGGTTGACCTAGCCTAGTACAACAACATCGGCCTCGGTTTCTAGTAGTATTGTTGTCATGTTGGTCCTGAGTCCCATGCTCGTCTTGCTACCACTCCGAATCAGTCATTGTTCATCTATCAAGCTTGCTCGTCCCTTCATCAAGTTTTCTTCTCTCTTCAGCCTTTGTTCGAACCTTCCACTTTATGACTCTAACCCCTCACATTCCTCGTTACACGAATGTGCAATTCTCTATGATAAGTGTGGGCCCTTCGGGCCACTTGTATTGCAAATTAACCATAGTAGTATTGTGCAGAAAAACAAGAAAATTGCAGGTCAAGGGAGGCAATTTCGAACCAGCTAGAACAGCTAGGGGGCTTTTCGTCATGATCTAAAAGGGTGCCCATGCGAATCAGCCTGAGTAAGTCATGAACCCATGTGAGGTTGGTCCCCACCTCACATCCAAAATTCCTCTTAGTAGTTGGATACCTGCACTTGTTCTTAAACAAGGTTCCTGAGAGAGCGATCTCAAGTCTCGGGTTTTTCGAACTCGAGACATTGTCACCTGATCACCTAGATCTAGGGAGGCGAGATTGAGGCACCTAATCAGTACCAACCGATGAGATAGGAATTTAAGGTGGGTTCAGGACTTACTTGGGCTCACAAAGAAAGTCCCCCAGTCATAGAACTGGTTCGGATTTGCCTCCCTTGGCCTGTATTCTCCTGTTTCTGCAATCACACATACATGGTTAATTTTACAAGACAAGTGAACCAAAAGAGACCCCACCTTGTCTTTGAGCAAATGTACACAGGTGTGCACATTGAAGAGAAGAAAAGGGTAACAAAATAGATGAAAGAGATAGATCAGAGGAGTTTTGATTAGGTGGTGAGACTAACACAACATCTAGATCGGCAAGTGATTGATCCGATGTGGTAGCAAAATAGGCGCGATGACTAGACCGGTGCAACAAAAATACAACTAGACATTAGAGCGATCATCAACCATCTTAGCATAATGGCTAGCCAATCATGGCAGTAAGGTGGGCACGGTGATTAAGACCGGCTCAGTGACACTACTGCTAGACGACAAGACTACCATGGCAATGTTTTGTCTCAGCCTCTCTTGGTGAAACAAGAGAGAGAGAAAGAATACCGATATCGTGCATCGGAGAAGAAGACGAGATGAGCAATGAAAGAGAAGAGGCACAGAGGAAGAAGAAAGATAATAGGGAAAGATGGAGGAGGAGAAAAAGAGAGTGATGGAAGAAAGGAGCACCTAGACGGTGATAGAGAAGATCGAAAAGAATATGGACAGTGATGAGCTTCCACCGTCCATGTCAGAGGAAGAAGAAGAGAGAGAAGACATTGGTGGTGATGTGCTTCCGTCATCCGTGTCAAATGATGAAGAAGAAGAGAGAGAAGACATGGGCTGCGATGTGCTTCCACCTTCGGTGTCTGATGTAGACGTAGAGAGAGAAGACATGTGCGGCATTGTGCTTTCGCCTTCGGTGTGAAATGAAGAAGAAGAGAGAGAAGACATGGGAAGCGATCCTCTTCCGTCGTCCATGTCAAATGACGAAGAAGAGAGAGAAGACATGGGCGACGATGTGCTTCCACCATCTGTGTTAGATGAAGAAGAAGAGAGAGAAGACATGGGCAACAATGTGCTTCCGCCATCCGTGTCAAATGAAAAAGAAGAGAGGAGACATGGGCAGCGATGTGCTTCTGTCGTTCGTGTCCGATGAAGAAGAAGAGAGAGAAGACATGGGCAGCGATGTGCTTTAGTCGTCCGTGTCAAATGAAAAAGATAAAAGAGGAGACATGGGAGATGATGAACATCAACTATCCATGATAGAGAATCAAACAAGAGGATTTTGACAGAGCCCAGGCCTGCCACTCTGGTAAAGGCCTAACTCCTTGTTCATGTCGCTAAAGTGAGAAAACATCATGCCAAGCGATAGGCCTCACCATGCTCGACCAGAGAAGGAGAAAGAAAGAAGAGACAGAGGAAAAGGGAAGGAAAGATAAAGAGAGAAAAGGAAAGTGGATAAAGGAGATCAGAGATGAAAAGGAAAGAAAGATATAAATGAGAGGAGAGAGAAAGATAGAGATAGAGATGAGTAGAGAGTAAGAGAAAGAAATATGAGAGAGAAAACAGAAGAGAGAGAAAAAGAAATATGAGAGAGAAAAGAGGAGGAGAGAGAAAAAGAAAGAGACGAGGAGAGAAAAAGAGAGAAAGATGAGAGAGAAAAGAGGAGGAGAGAGAAAACTACCTTATCGAGGGTTATCAGCCCTTTTCTTCTCTCTCCTCTCTCTCTTCAAGACGCACCCACGAACTCAAAGCAAAGATTGAAATTTTATTGATGAATGTGAAGAATGAACCGGGGGTTCTTTTACAATTAGGCTTTGCATGTTTATATAGAATTGGGCCCAAACATGGGTGTACATCCAAAAAGTACCTAAATTGAATTGAATTAAAAGAAATTCTAAAATTGGGTGTAAAAAGATTGTTTTGCCCCTACCCAACAATGAATGAAATTCCAAAACAGTCCTTACTGCTGCTCTAGAACTTACGTGATCCTTCATGGAAGACTCGGGGTTGCTTCGATGTTTGTTTGTCTAAAAGATTCTTATTTTCTTGCAGGGTTCGGCATGGCGATCTATTTGATATTAACTTTGAGCCATGAATCGTGTTTTTGGGTCATGATCATGCGACTCTAATTTGGATGACTCTTGAAAACTACGAATCGATAATGTGCTCGTTCCTTGATGGTTTTCTTTGATTTCTTCACTGAGTCACACCAAGCATGTTGTCACGATCGCGTGGCAATAAAAGCAACTCGATTTCATGTCCAGACGAAGATTTTATCGTCTTGAGTTTTTGGCCGAAATGTGGAAATTCGGCAATCGGAATTTACAACAGCTTCGATGCCTCCGTGTGTGAAATCCAACTGTTCATCATATGTAGGGTTCAGATTAAAGATATCATTAAACCTTACGCACATACAACAATTGGTTTCACATCGATCGGGCATGCGAGCATCGTGATTCGGTTACTCGAGCGAGGCATGCTGCTCTTGATTTTTCTACAAATTTCTTCATGGATCGGAAAATTCTCTCTAGTTTTTCTCCCTACTCGTATGTCTTCGTTGGTCGTGCCAATATTAAAATGCTCATCTTGATGAGACGAACGCGCTCACTATATTTGAGAGCGATCCGAGTCAGAACGAGTGAGATACGAGCCTTTGAAGTTGCTGCTCGGGACTGTGCTCACCAGCCTCCTCTAATGGACATTGGTGCAGGAGGCCACATGAGAATAGCATGCAGCCTACCCTTTTTAATGATTCACCCAAAACTTTGTCCCGCAATGTTCGATTAGGCCAAAACTTGACCCATAGGGGTTTTTTACCGTGTCAAATCCAATGACGATTGTTCCACAGCTATTTGACGAGCCAAAAATAGAGTTCTAGTCACGAGGTCCTTTTCAAGGTACTAGAGGCATCTTGAACATGGCCTCTTTCCATGTGAACTTCCCGCTCCTCGAGGCTCTTGTTGATAGGTTCAAACTATCAAACGAACAACTTCTTCCTTCTTACTGGTGAGACAACGCCAACTTTGGAAAAAATACCCTAAAATACACAACCCTGATCTAGACGCACGACCTTAAACTCCGCGATCCGTGCTGCATGACCCTAACTGCACAGCCCTGATCTTGGCGCACGACCCTAAAACTCTGTGGACCGTGCTGCATGACCCTAAACTTCACAACCTTGGTCTAGATGCACGACCCTAAACTCTGCGGTCCATGCTACATGATCCTAAACAACATAGCCCTGGCTAACATGTACGACCCTAAACTTCGCAGTCCATGCCGCATTACCCTAAACTACATAAACCTGGTCTAGACACACGACCCTAAAATCTATGATCCGTGCTACATGACAATAAACTGCACAGCCCTGGTCTAGACGCACGATCCTAAACTCCGCGGTCCATGCTGCATGACCCTAAACTTCACAGCCCTGGTCTAAACACATGATCCTAAACTCTGCGGTCCATCCTGCACGACCCTAAACTACACAGCTCTGGTCTAGACACACGACCCTATACTCCACAGTCCATGCTTCATGACCCTAAACTGCACAGCCCTGGTCTAGATGCACGACCCTAAAACTCCACGGTCCATGCTGTAAGAACCTAAACTGCACAAGCCTAGTCTAAACGCATGACGTTAAACTCCACAGTCCGTGCTACGTGCCCCTAAACTGCACAGCTCTGGTCTAGACACACGACCCTAAACTCTGCGGTCCAAACTTTACGACCTTAAACTATAAGGAGGTCAAGTTACATGACCTTAAACTGCATGGTCCTAGTTGTATGACTTTAAAATGCATAACTATGGTCCGAACTATAGGACCTTAAACTATAGCGAAGCTCTAGTTGAACGACCCTAAACTGCATGGTCCAAACTATATGATCTTAAATCATAGTCTACTTTCAGGTGACATGATGTTAGACTGCACAACACCATGGTCTGAACTATATGACTTTAAACTGTAGCAAAGGTCAAGTTGCACGACCTTAAACTGTATGGTCCTAGTTGTATGACTTTAAAACTGCATAACCACGGTCCAACTATATGACCTTAAACCATAGTGCACGTATTGGCCGCATGATGATAAACTGTTTTGCCCAGGTCTAGGAGGCATGGCCATAAACTCGCCCCCACGTGCGCACGCCTTTTAGCTTTCTCTCTCTTCTTTTGTCAACTGGTAAGATCTAGCACTGGTTGGCTTTCTCTCTCTTCTTCTGTCAACTGATGAGACCTAACGTCAGTTGGCTTTCTCTCTCTTCATCTATCAGTTGGCGAGACCTAGCGTCAGCTGGTCTCGTCTCCCTTCTTCTACCAGTCAGTGAGACCTAGCGCCGGTTGGTCTCCTCTCTCTTCTTCTGTCAGTCGGGGAGACCTAGTGTCAGTTGGTCCCCTCTCTCTTTGTCAACCAGTCATCGAGACCTAGCATCGGTTGGTCGCTTCTCTCTTTGTCTATTAGTCGATAAGACCTAGCGCCGGTTGGTCTCCTCTCTCTTTATCTCTTTATCTCTTTATTTATCTCTCTCTGAGACGTAACGTTGGTTGTCTTCTCTCTCCGTACCAGTCAACAAGGCCTAGCACTGGGTTGGTCTCCTCTCTATTCTTCTACCAATCGACGAGGCCTAGCGCCAATTGTCTTTTCTCTCTACCAGTAAGCGAGGCCTAGTGCTCAGTGGGTCTTCTCCCTCTTCTTCTATCAGTCGGCAAGGCCTAGCTCCAACTAGTTTTCCCTCTCTTCTTCTTTCAGATGGTGAGACTATGCGTTAGTTGGCTCCCTTCTTGTCTTCTCATCTGACACAGACGGTGAAGCTTATTGTCAACTGCTTCCTCTCTCTCCTATCTCTTAAAATAGTCGACGATGTCTAACACCGACTGCACCTTCTCTTCCTTCTTCTCTCTCCTTTAGTTTATCCCCTTCCTCTCTTTAACCATTCCTCTACTGCTCTCTCATTCGACCGAGAGGGATTGAGGTTAGCATCTCATGGCAGTTCTGTCCTCTAGCCGAAATGTTGTCGTGCCAGGTTCACTTGGCCCGCTTTACTGCCGTGACAGATCGACCATCAAGCCTAGCTAGTCGATATCGACAATAACGTCTAGTAGCAATCATGTGAGCCGGTCTCAGTTACTGAGCCCATTTCGCCACCATGTTATGTCAATTATCCACTAGTCTAGTCATTGCCCTAACCTTCTCGCTTGGTCAAATTCTTCTCTCCCCCATCTTTCTTTCTTCTTATTGAATTTGCATGCTTTTGTACGATCATCAGAGAGGAAAAGGGTGAGGTCTGACCCACCTGTCCCATAACCTTTACCATATATGTGTGTGATTGCCGAAAGAAGAAAATAAAAAGAGTACGAGCCAAGGGAGACAATTTCGAACCAGTTTCATTGCTGGAGGGCTTTCTTCATGATCTAAGAGGGCGCCCACACGAGTCAGCTGAAGTAAGTCTTGAACCTATGTTTTAAATTCCTTTTTCACCGGTTGGTAATGCCTGCCTCTGTTTTCGAGCGAGGTTCTCGAGAGAGCGATCTCAAGAAGGTCCTGGGTCTTCCTTGAAACCCTAGAAGAGAGCTGCCCGATCCCCTTCGGATCCGGAGGGTGAGATCGAGGGGCCTAACCAGAGAGGCTCGAAGGGTTGAGATGATGTGTAAAGGAGGAAAATCCTTAATGCCCTTAAAAAGTACTTCAGGTTGGCCTGGGCGTCTGAAGGCTACAATCTTATCAAAATAGTCCACTATGGCACAGTGGGTGGACAACCAATCCATACCCAAAATAATATCAAAGTCTTGGACATCAAGGAGTACCAAGTTTATAGGCAACACCTGCCCTTCAATCCACCCAAGGGCGTATGTACTATCAAAATCCAATCAAGTTGTACAGATTTGACATTCAAGTGACATGCAAAGTGTGGTGCAACAATTGAGTGGAACATCCTGGATCAATTAAAACTCTTGCCTTAAATCAACATACAGAGAGCGTACCTCAAACTACCGAGGTTGACACCTTAGCCTCTTGCTTAGTCAGGGTGGACACCCGCCCTTGAGCCCTCAATCAGTCCTCTGGTGCCTTGACATGAGTCTTTCACTAGATGGCCCAATTTGCCGCACCGAAAGCAAGCGTTGGTCTTACTAAAGCATTCAGCTGTCGTGCGATTTCCCAAACCACAGTGAGGGCAGACGGGGTATCGATTGCTCCTTACATCACTTGGGACAACCCCCGAGATTCTGACACCACCTTGATTGTCTCTCCCCTTCCATTCTCTCCTTAAGGTTGGTCGTACCTTCTTCTTGAAACCCCTAGACTGGGTGACACCCATCCTTCCATCCTTTCTTGCCCGAAAATTATCACCATCTCTCTCCATTTTTGGGGTCAGGTCCACAAGTGGGGAGATGGTCATGAGGTTCGCTGCAACAATCCTTCTCCTAATATCGGGCCTAAGGCTCCTCTCAAATTTACTGGCCTTTCCCACCTCAGAACTAATGATATGGGGTGCATACCTAGAGAGTTCAGTAAACTTTGCAGTGTATTGCTCAACAGACATATTCCCCAGTTGCAGCTCTATAAAATCCACTTCTTTCCTCTCCCTTACGGAGTCGAGAAAATATTTCTCATAGAAGACTTCCAAAAAATTCTCCTAAGTAGTTAGAATCCCCAACCCTTCTCTGGATTGTTTTACTAGGCTCCCCCAGTGCTCAGCCTCTCCTTTTAGCGTAAAGGTACCCACCTGACCTTTTGCTCATCGGTACAATTCAGAACTTCGAAGATCTTCTCTATCTACCTTCTCCATCTCTTGGCCTTTTCTACTCCCCCATGCCCAACAAAGTTTGGAGGTGTCATCCTCCTGAACCTTTCTGTCATAGTATTATCACTCATATCAAAGGCGGTGGTAGACAGGGCCGGTATAGCTTCTCTGATCACTTGTGCCATGGCCCCCACAGTTCTGACTAGTTTCGCAAAGGTCTCGGAGTTCTCATTGCTTGAACTCCCATTGTTGGTACGAGTCCTCGGCATCTCCAACCTTAAACATCAACATTCAGTTACTAGCCTATCAAAGAATTATCCTACAGACACTCCTAAGACTACCTAGGCCAAAAATCCTAACCTGGCTCAAATACCATAATTATCACGACCCCGCCCCCTGGCCCCACCATACACTGCTGGAGGGCGACAGAGCGCGGGATCGCAATCACAGAGCTCGCAAATGTCACTCAGGTGGGAGAGGCTCAATGCATAAAATACATAATCAAGAGCACACAAGAAAGAAAACTAGAATAAATCCAACCGAACAGACAATATCAATCCAAAATAACAGCCATCTCATTCATTCATTATCAAAAGTCATTACAATTTTCCCAAGGCACAACTGGCCCAAAATACACAAAACGAAATGTTCATCATGAATCTGAGACATATAAAACATACAAAATCAAATGTTCATCGTGAATATGAGACATATAAAACATACAAAATGAAATGTTCACCATGAATCTGAGACATATAAAACATACTATGAAAGTCTTCATAGGACGACTTTCGAACTTTTGAACTTCTGGCTACAAGTTCCAAGACGGTGGCCCACATTTAGTATGAATGGCACACTCTTGACTCTACAGTTTTAAAGATAGGATGGAATCAGCTAAATGACCCAGTAAGTAGATTTACACCATTGCATTCCAACTAGCATAACGGTGAAAATAATAGGCCATGCACATATATATGTATATACACAAGGTATCAAACGAAGTCCCTCAACGTGTTCTCAACACTCTGACAGTAATGTGATAAAGGCAGTTCAATTTACAATGCATAAGTCACAATCACCTTACTTAAAGCAGCGTAGTAAGGACAACAGATCACAGGTAAAGATAAAAGTTCATGCAAAAAGCTTAAATATGATAGGCAAACAGATCTATCTACTCCTGAAGTAGAAGCCACATCGGTTAAGCTAAACCAATCCTGCACTTGGGACTTCTACCCTCACTCAGGAGGGTGGACAATGACAAGTGGATAACCTACTTCGTAATTCCCTCACACAAGCACACATCCCCAGCGCACTTTGGCATTTTTGATAGGTAGTGGCCTAGCAAGACACGACCCTCCCCTTGTGCCCTTTTGGCGAGAGGGCTTTACATTATCATTTGGTGGTCCCATATAGATATGGGGGGGGGGGGAGAGGGGGCGACCCTCCCAGATATTCACATTCACATCCTGACTCCCATCCTATCATGGGGAGTAGGGGAAGATCACGGCTGCCAGCTCCATCATTCACACAGTAGGTACCCTACCCAACAGGCGGCCGTTAGAACCATCATTCACACAGTAGGTGCCCATTCATATATCAAATAAACAGTATGGTACCATCATTCACACAGTAGGTATCCATTCATATATCACATAAACAATATAGTACCATTATTCACATGGTAGATACCCATTCAAATGTAGCATAATCAGTTGTAATATCGCATTAAAAGTAGCAATATCACGCTTAAGCATACAACACAATTCTTGCATTCGTAGACCATGATATGCGCTCACAGTTTGGGTCGTAACTCTTGGACCAATTAGAGTTTTAAGATGGTTCCAAAACAATTTTTTTGCTAGATGCACCAATATTTCAAAGGAAGATGGTTTGAATACAATCGAATCTTATTTGACCCCCAAAGGTTCACGAGAATGGGGCCTAGTCACTGTACTCTGCTGTGTGCATGGAACAACGGCATACCATACTTCACAATGCTATAACTTTCGAACCGTGAGGAATTTGAGACATTTCTAAAAACAAAAGTTCATTCCATGACACATATATTTCTAAGAATGTCAATTTTAAAGGATTTTGACTCCTTTGGTTACTCAAAAGCCCATACCAAAATAAGGGGATAGTTCTGGTTTTTATCAAATTGTATGCAGTGATATATTCTCACAAAAAGACGCCTATCTTTCAATCTATGGTGAATTCAAAAATATTTTGTCTAAGCAAATTTTAGTCCTTCCAGGAATATTTCAAATGGCTGCGGTTTCATACGAATTGGACTTCATTTTTTTGGTGAAAACTAGTTATTACACTAGGGTTAGTGAAAACTCCAAGAAAACAATCAAGCAGTGACCTACCCACACAATTACTAGGATCATATAGCAACTCAACTCACCATGCACCCAACTCAACCGGCCGAGATAGTCCGGGTCCTTATATGTCTACAGTGTTTTCCCCCCGTGCTAGCTGATACTTCATAGACCTGTACCATGTAGCAAGCCTCTTGAGAATAGAAGCTCTGCCCTCTTGATTCTCTCTGTCTCTACCCAAAGTTAGGCTCAGGAGGCCACTGGGATTTCTTTGACTATGACTTCTTGTCATTACTGGTGGAAGAGGATGGCTCTGACTTAGCTTGAGCCGCCACGGTGTCAGCAACTGTTAAGAATCTAGCTGCCTGGGCTAACGTCTTTTTCAGCCGTCTCCGGTGCGTCCTGTTTATACTGGTTCCTTTGAGCTCTCTGTCAAGAGCCTCAAAGTCTGGACATTTCATGGTTGTTTCTGCAGGAGACATAGAAGAGGAAGGATAAGAAGAACACAAATAAGAGGAAGAAGGAGAAGGGTCAGTAGGTGAGGGACTTTTAAGGTCGTTCCCCTCATTGGACTGATCTGGGCAGCTTTTTACATCATCACAAAAATTCAACATGTCCAGGGGGCCTTTTACGTCTTCCCCTTGCTTAGACCGTTGGGGAGTGCTTTTAAAGTCATCACCCTCATTGGACATACCTCGGGAAAGGGATGACTCAGGGGTATCCTCTTGATGAGACGAAAGAATGAGGTTGATGGCAACCGGGATGAAGTCTTTTAAAGTCAGCAAGGGAGGAAGAGGCCTGAGGAATTCTAGGTTGACCGATCGCTGAGGAACCTTGTTCTTCCTGTGGGCAGCCCTTGGTACTCGTCTTCTTCTAGTCACCTTTGGAAGTGCTTGGTTCATCTTGCTAGGTTTGCGATCAGCCCTAGCTTGACAAATCGCTTCTTACTTGAGAGACTTGAGCCTGCTGCACCCGTGATGGACTTTGCATGGCAAGGAAGTGGAGGGTTCATCAGAGGCATCCTCACGGGAGTCTTGTACTGGGACACTCTCCTGGGTGGAAGTATCGACTTGTGGGCATTCAACATAAGTAATGTGACTTGCCTTCACTTTTTTTGCAACCACAGCTTCGAACCCATAACATTCATTCAGCTCATGCCCCCATATCTAATGGTATGGGAACCAATGATTATCGGTCCCCAGGGCAAGGTGTTTGGGCTACCTTGCCGGCTTAAGAGTGACAAGCCCTTGTTGGAGCATTGCCTCATTGCCTCAATTGAGGCTAAGAGAGGGTCTGAATTATCATTTCCCGAGTCTTGAGTTAGGGGATTCTCTTGTACCGGTGGAGGAGAGATTTTGGAATCTCTGTCTTGAACGTCACCAACTTCTTGAGCTCTCTGCATTTTCTTCGCTAATAGCTCATGGAAGTCAGAGCATTCGCACAGGTCATGCCCTGATATTTAATGATATGGACATCCCCTTAGCTCCTCAAGTCTGGTGCTTGGGTTGTCTAGTTGGTTTCGCCGTGAGGAGGCCTTCTTGAAGCATCATGGAAAACAAGGTGCGAAGGATGCTGGGTGCCTCATCTTCATCCTAAACTGCCACTGCGTGGGGTGCTTTTGCTGCCCCAAATTCTTTCTTGAGTTCTTTGAGCTTGATCTGACCCTTTTGGATCAGAGCCTTGATGAGATCTTTGAGTGTGTAGCATTCTTCTGTGGAGTGGTTTACCATTCGATGATAAACATAGTATCTTGCATGTGTATCGAGACTAACTTGATCAGGAAACCTGATCTCGGGTAGGTCAATCATGTTATGTTCCAGCAGTAGTCAGAGGAGTGCGGGAACCCATTCCTTTTCAAAAGGATAAACTTCATTCTGATGTTTGGTCCAATAGTCATCTCGATTAACGTTTACATGTGTGGATACCTGGTTGTATGACGACTGCTATTTGCCTGCCTTTGGTGTTGTCTTTGCTGTGATTACCCCTTTAGAGAGGTACAAATTTTGAGATGCAGCCTTCTTTGGATCACTAACGATAACAACTGCACTGATTACCCCTTTTTGTTGGTTGTCGGGCGCTGGTCCAAGAACTACCATTTGCCCGGTTGTTTCCCAAGCTTGAAGACTGTTGTTGTGACCCGCCATCGTGGCATGACAAACTATCTATGCAAACTGGATTAGAGATCAGCTCTAACATGGAGGTCGGGTTGGAGGCCTCGACATGCAGAATGATCTCAGGTCGCAGGTGTCACACATAGGTTTGAACTGCTTCCTTCTTAGGCATTGGATTGGGATGAGAAGCGACCAAATCTCTCCACCTTGCTATGAATTAATCTATGGATTCATCTGAATCTTGGGTCAAGGTGAGAAGCTCGATGGTTTGAACTTCTCTCTCAACCTCATAGCAGCACTGGTGGAACAATTTCTCCATTTCCTCCCAAGTATGTACTGAGTTTGGGGGAAGCCGAGCATACCACTAAAAAGACGGGCATCAAGGGTTTCAACGAACTGACAGAATAGGAGTCTACCGTCAACTGCTATTTCTCGACATGTCGTTTAGAAGTGGGCGATATGCTGGTGCAGGGATTTGGTACAATTGAATAGGGGAAACTTCCTTTTTCTGTACTCTGAGGGAAACGACACCTGATCAATGTATGAAGGGTATGACTTTTGATAAAGCGTTGCACCATGTATTCTCGGGATTTGATTGTTCTTTAGGCTGTGAGTCACCATATCGTAGATGTCTTCCTATGAGACGGGGTGAGGGATAGAATTGTCCAGTGAGGCAAGTAGAGGAGGCTACCTTGGAGCTGTACCATCTGAATGATGGGAATTGACCTCATGGTTAGCCGAATGATGCGCGACCTCCATGCGATCAATCTTTTCAATCATTGTTTACACCATCTATTCAAACCTTTCCATGCGAGCTTCCTGGGAGTCGCCAGGCTTGTTTACAACCTTGACACTGACCGTTTCTTGAGGGAGGTCAGCCTTAGGTGCAGTTGAGGGTTTTCGATCTTGGCAGGTCGTACATGGTAGATCGGTCAGCAAGGGGTAAGCATGTGGCGATTCGACTCAAGTCTTATATGCGAACTGTGTGAGGACCAGTTCTTGACGGTATTGGGACCGTGGCTATTGGGTGGTTGGGTAGTCTTCCATGATGCTGACCATGATAGAGGATTTCCGTAATTCTTCTTCAGTATCTGTAATTTGAAGAAAGTAGAAGGGATTTTGAGGGAGGAGACCCTTGAAACAGGGTGCCCTGGCTTTTCTGGTCGGCTCCTTAATTAGAATCTGGGTCCTCTGTCTTGCTTGAGCTTTAGACTGCAATAGACCTATTACAGTGTAAAATCAAAGCGATATGACGATGTAGATCACTCTGATCTAACACTTTAAACCGATATAAATGAAATGAAAAAGCAATGGTAGAGAAAGTGAGAACAATCGAATTTAGATCTGAGATCAGATCTGCCCAGAAACGAGCATATCCGCTCTCAGATCTGTGGTGGAGCAAGCGTGATCCAAAGCATTTCAAAACACGATTTTTAAAACAATATTTAGATCAAAATAAAATAGAAATGATATGAGAACAGTAAAAGAAGAAAAGGAAGAAGAGAAGAGAAAATACCGGACGGGGACGATTGGCCCCGGATTCCCGAGCCCTCGAGGGCTCGCCCGTATCAAAACCGGTTCCTTTTGCCCTTCTGAGTCAGATATTTATTAGCAAGTCACTGTGGTAGTAGGGTGCTTGTGCTTTAATGATAGTGTAGATCTAGGGTGGTTATGCCCTAAGGTTTCACAAGCTAGGGTTCCTCTAAAGGTGTCTTTGTGTCTCTCATGCAGTAGTCTAAGGTTTCAGTCTCTCTCTACCCTCTCATCTCAAGCCAAAAAAAATCTCCTTTTTTTTTGAAGGTACCAAAAATAGGTTTTTATCTACGAGGGATTTGTTGGGGCACGGTTATCCCCATAACCAACAAATATGTAGTTAAACCGATCTTTTATTTTTTAAAATTCGGATTTGACCGATGTGGATAGTATCACGCTGCCAAACCACCCACAAGATAACGCTAAAAACACGAAAAATACATAAAAATTGTTTGGGCCAAAACGTGGCTGGGCGGCACGAGTCGTGTTGCATAGGCAGGCGCAAAAAAAAAATTACTCCAAATTGAAAATTTTCTTTTCAGGTGTGTACCTTAGCCTCTTGTGAAGCTACCAAGAAACATTTGGCTAAAAACAGATTTTGTTTACTATTTTTAATGATTCTTTTTGTAAAATAGCAAGTTTTCAGGGTTTTGGGTCAAAACAGGGTGTAACAGGGTTTCTGAGCTGGCAGAACGGTTAAGGGTCCAAGGGTAAGTTGTGTGACCTATGGATTTTGGATTTTCTAAGTCATTGTGATCCTAAGGGTCCACGAAAACCACAAAATTTTCCAGATTTAAAATGGGGTATCTACACTTGCCCTTCTTTTGCACTCCCTGTCCTTTAAGGGACGGGAGAGTGGTAAAGAAGTAGACACACTGGCATTCCCTGTCATTTGAGGGGCAGGCAAATGAACACTCCCTATCCTTTGAGGGACAGATGAGTAGCAAAATAGTAGACTCTCTGACGTTTCCTATCCTTCGAGGGACAGTAGAATATCGGAGATAGATTTCGTCCTGACGTCACGGGGCAGAAGGCACACCAACTATCCCTCCAAGTCATTGCGCTCCCAAGCTCACACACCTAGGGCATTTTCATCCCAGGGTTTTTGACATGAGATGACGACGAGTTCGAAAGATTGAAACTCGAGGTGTATTTTACAGCCATGCCAATTGACTTCAGGGGTTTCTCAGTTGGAAAATTTTAACCCTAGCAATTTCTTTGATTTCCTTAGGAGTTTCTTAAGGCTGTCAATAGGAAAGTTTTCTATAGGATGATACTTGTCTAATCAATTCCGAATAGAGAGGTGAGGCAACAACGCGGTATTCATCATGTACGGGTGTCCAAGCTCCTTCTTTATTTAGAAAATGTTTTAGAAATTTTGAAAGTAGGGGGAGATTTGTAATAGAACCTGGAGCAAGGACAAGTTACGATTTTTTTTTGAAATCACAGACATATAGTGAAAATTTTGAAAAGAGAAAGATATTTGAAAATCAAAGTTGGTTAGCAGTTTTAACACCTGCAACCATAGAGTCCTCTAAGCAGTTTAGCGTCATGCAGAGATCGACCATACACCTGACCCTTTTACGTCATATGGGGATAGACATTTAAACAAGGTGGTTGTGCCTTGAACACCTTGAACAAGGTGGTTGTGCCTTGAACACATTGAACAGGGTGGTTGTGCCCTGAACAACATTGAAAATGGTGGTTGTGCCCTGAACACATCTGACATTTTACGTCATACGGAGCTAGACATTACTTATCTCGGCTCTTTTACGTTGCAAGATTTTGATGTTGAACTAGATATACCCGACCATTAGAGTCATACGGGGCTAAATGTTTGAACAGGGTAGTTGTGCCCTGATCGCATTGAACAAGGTGGTTGTGACCTAAACACATCTGACATTTTAAGTCATACGGGGCTAGACGTTACATGTCTCGGCTCTTTAATGTCACATGAGTTTTTTCCTGTTTCGGCTCTTTAACGTCACATGAGTTTGACGTTTTTTCTCTCTCGGCTCTTTAATGTTGCACTAGTTTGACGTTTTTCCTATCTTGGCTCTGTAACATCGCACGAGTTTGACATTTTTCCATTAAGGTTGTGCCCTGGATCAGACTTTGGTTGGCTGTTTAGGCTCATGCCACCGAGGCGTGTTCTCTCTTTTTTATTTTATTTGTTGTTGAAATTTTGAAAAATAGGTTGGCAGTTTAGGCTCATGCCACCGTGGAGTGTTTTTATTTCTTTGAATTTTTTTTTTTTGAAATTTTCTGGAAAGTTGGTTGGCAGTTTAGGCTCATGCCACGGAGGAGCATTTTTTATTTTTTGAATTGTGTTTTTAAAATTTTCTAGAAAATTGGTTGGAAGTTTAGGCTATTTCCATTGAGGAGCATTTCTTTTTTAATCATTTTTTTGTAATTGTTATTTTAAAAAAATTAGTTGCTAGTTTAGGCTCATGCCACCATGGAGCATCTAACTGGATGTCTGAAACCATGGAGCATCTAACTGGGATTAGATTGGGACAAAATTTGCGAAAAAAATTTGGGCGACACAGACCATGTCGCCCTCTGTGTCGCCCGGGTGGCATGAGACATGCCGCCCATATGCAAATTTTTTATTTTTTTTTATTTTTATTAAATGAGTTTTTTGGGCAGCACGTCTCGTGCTGCCTAGGGTTGGGTGACACAGAGCGTGTCGCTTAGGCAGCACAAGGCATGCCGGCAATAAAGTTTTTTTCTTTTTTATTTTTAAATGAGGTTTTTGGGCAGCACGGACCGTGTCGGCAAGGCGGCATTAGACACGTCGCCCAGGGCTGGGCGACACGGATCGTATCCCCCTAGTGGCAAGAGACGTGCCGCCCACGTGTGATTCCGAAATTGGACAACACGTAGCATGTCACCTTGAAATAAAAAAATTATTTTTTTATTTTATTTTACTTGGCTTTAAGATTATCCAGGCCTACTGTTGGCCAAAATGGATAACTGTAGGAAACATTTTTTGTCGGGTCTCTTTTTTTCTTTTTCTTTTTATTAAAATCATCCCCCTCCCATTCTTCCCTCAACTTTCAAACTCAATTTTCTGCCTCTCAACTTCATCGTCCCACTTTTTCATCATCTTCCTCCTTTTTCATCATCTTTCTCTGTTTTCATAGATTTTTCTTGCTCTCAACTTCAAGCTTTCATGGCTCCTAAGAAGGACAACGCGATCTCCAAGTGCAAAGGAAAGGTCTTCAAGCGGGTTGACAATGAAAGAGAGAAGGAGGCTTTGCCACCTTTCCCTAGGGTCAAGCTGTAAGGGCCACAATTTTCTCTCAAGGCAGTATCACCAAGCAAGAAGAAAGATGTAATGTTGAGTGAGAAGTCATAAGGATTTTTATCGTGCACGAAAGGCGTATGGAGTATTTCCATCTGAGGAATTGCCACGTGTATTTCAGAGAGCAGCGCCGGTTGGAAGAGATGAGAGAGCAGCGCCTGTAGCATGAGAAGAGAGAGTAGCACCGGTTGGAAGAGAGGGGAGAGTAGCACAGATTGGAAGAGAGGAGAGAGCAGTGCCGGTTGAGAGAGCAGCACCGTTTGGAAGAAAAGAGAGCAGCGCCGGTTGGAAGAGAAGAAAACATCGCTGGTTGGAAGAGAAGACAATGTCGGTACTATAGGCACTTTATGGAAGGATTCTCAAAGATAGCGCTCCGCTTAACTGGGCTGACCCAGAACAATGCAAAATTTGTATGGTCAGAGGAGTGTGAGGGGAGTTTACTAGAATTTAAGAAGAGATTAGTCACAGCCCCAATATTAGTCTTGCCCAAAGGAAATGAAGGCTTTGTGGTTTATATCGATGCATCCCATAAAGGGCTCAGATGTGTAGTTATGTAGAGAGATAAAGTTACTGCTTAACGCATCTAGACAGCTAAAGCCGTAAGAACGAAACTATCCCACTCACGACTTGGAGCTCGCGGCAGTAGTGTTTGCGTTCAAAATATGGAGACACTACCTCTTTGGGGCCAAGTTTAAGGTGTTCATAGACCACAAGAGCCTCAAGTACCTGTTTTCCAAGAAAGAGCTAAACATGAGGCAGAGAAGATGGATGGACTTATTGAATGATTATGACTCTACAACTGATTACCAACCAGGCCAGACTAATGTGGTAGTCAATGCTTTGAGTTGAAAATTTGTGGTCTTCGTGGCACAATTGCTGGTTTGAGAAATGAAGCTATTAGAAGATGTGGTGGAGTGGCACCCATCTCAGCCCTATAGCAAGGGGGAAGGAATGCTGTCATGTTTAAGAATGGAACCCCAACTCCTTCAGCAAATTCGAGCGACCCAAAATGGAGATCCTCAGCTAACAAAAATCCTTGACGAAATAAGAATGGAAGGAAAAGGAGATTTATTTATGAGCAGTGATGATTTGTTAAGGTTTAGAAGCCGACTGTGTGTTCCTAATGATGAGAAGATAAAAAGGGTTGTCCTAGAGGAAGCACACCTCTCCCACTACACGATACACTCAGGAAGTACAAAGATGTACCAAGATTTGAAAAAGACATTCTGGTAGAACAATATGAAGCGAGATGTGGCACAGTTTGTCGCTAAGTGTTTGACATGCCAGAAAGTGAATGCAGAACATCAGAGACCTGCAGGACTATTACAGCCCCAACCCATACCAAAAGGGAAATGGGAACACATCACGATGGACTTTGTTTCTGGATTATCAAGATCAAGTCTGCATGACTTATACTCTGAATAAACTGGCCAAGTTGTACATCAAAGAACTTGTGAGATTGCACGGAGTGCCCGTCAACATTATGTCAGAAAGGGACACTAGATTCACCTCTAGAGTTTTGGCAAGTCTGTAGTCAGTGTTGGGAATCAGACTTACATTTAGCACCACCTTTCACCCCCAGACAGATGGACAGTTGGAGACAACCATTCAAAGCTTGGAGGACATGTTAAGGGCATGTGTCACTGACTTTAAGGGAAGCTTTGTAGACCATCTACCCCTGATAGAATTTACCCACAATAACAGCTTCCATGCCAATATTCAATGGCACCTTATGAGGCCCTATATGGAAGAAAGTGGAGGTCGCCCATCTGTTGGGACGTGGTGGGAAAAAGAAGATTATTAGGGCCTAAAATGGTTCAAATGACTTCTGAGAATATTTCCTTGATTAGAGAACGGCTCAAGATAGCCCAAAGTCGGCAAAAGAGCTACACTGATAATCGTCGAAGAGACCTCGAGTTTGAAGTAGGGGATCGAGTCTTCCTAACGGTATAACCAACTAAGGGTGTTACGAGATTTGGTAAAAATGGGAAATTTAGCCCAAGATTCATTGGACCTTTTGAAATCCTAGAAAGAATTGGAAGCAAGGCTTACCGACTTGCCATGCAACTTGAACTGACCAGCGTCCACAATGTCTTCCATATATCACTACTAAGGAAATATCAGCCTGACCCACCCCATGTCTTGGAGCATAAACAAATCCCGCTCAGGGAAGATTTGACCTATGTTAAGCAACCGATTGGGATCTTTGACATAAGAGTACATGTGTTGCGCAATAAAGAAATTCCTCTAGTCCGGGTACAATGGCAATATGATTCAAGGGAGGAATCGACATGGAAGCTGGAGGACGAGATTAGGGAGAAATACCCCCACCTCTTTAGTTAATGATAATATGATTTTGAGGATAAAATCCCTTTAAAGGGGGGGATGATGTAAGGGCCACAATCTTCTCTCAAGCCAGTATCACTGCGTGAGAAGAAAGATGTAATGTCGAGCGAAAAGATTTTTGCTACGCACGAAACGCATATGGAGTATTGCCATCTGAGGAATTGTCACGTGTCTTTAAGAGAGCAGTGCCAGTTGGAGCAGGGCCGATTGGAAGAGAGGAGAGCAACGCCGAATGAAGGAGAAGAGAGAGCAGAACAAGTTGAAGAGAGGAGAGAGCAGCGTCGGTTGAAAGAGAAGAGAGAGCAGCATCGGTTGAGAGAGTAGCGTCGGTTGAAAGAGAAGAGAACAGTGTCGGTTGGAGGAGAAGAGAGAGCAACTCCGGTAGATAGAGCAGTGTTGGTTGGAAGAGAAGAGAGAGCAACGCTGGTTGAGAGAGCAGCACTGGTTGGAATAGAAGAGAACAACACCGGTTGGAAGAGAAGAGAGAGTAGCGTCGTTAGAGAGAGCAGTGCCGGTTGGAAGAGAAGAGAGAGCAGCGTCGGTTGGAAGAGAAGAGAGAGCAGCGTTGGTTGGAAGAGAAGAGAACAACGCCGGTTGGAAGAGAAGAGAGTAGTGCCGGTTGGAGCAGCACCGGGTGGAGCAAGGCCGGCTAGAGCAGCACCAGTTGGATGTTTGATAGTGCAGCGTCGGGAGTGTCTCAGTCAAACAACCTTTGTGCATGTTCGAGCTGCCCCTTACGTGTTAGAGCAATCAGTGATTGCGTCAGCCACAGTGTTTTCCAACCATACTCTCCTTTTCAGCCTTGGGCAACATGGTCTCTCCCATTCGTCCTCAACTTTTGCCTCTCTCTTGAAGTTCACTGTTGCCCCTTCGCTGACAGCCCACTGGTGAAGCCAAGGAAAGCCCGTGAAGTCCGTGAGTAAGGATTTGTGATACCGTGAGAAGTTAAGGTAAGTGGGCTTAGCTTTATCCATCCATGAGTGTTGTAAAATGTATAAATGGATTAGATGATATAAAGGAAAATGTGAAGAATGAATGGGTTAACATGATGTTGATGTTTCAGTTTGTGCTTCTCAATGTCATGACTGTGCCTACCACATGTTTGATCTTTTTATTGATGGAAACTCATGAAATCGCTCACCATGAGACTCCTTATCACGAATAAGGTTCCAAGTCCAAAGTGTAGCTTGGCTAGGAAATATTAAGTATTCTTTAAAAGTATGTTAATGTGAGAATGTGAATTCCATAACTGTGAACGTTTTTGCATCTATATGTTCGATGACCAAATAGCGTCACAATAGGACCAAATTAGTCGCAAATAAAAGACGTGTGTATACTCCAAGTTTACTTTTTTTCATGATAATGTTTTGTATGGATAAAAAGATATGGCCCTAAATGCCGAGTCATGACACTGTTCACAATTGCTGTTATTTTAAGAAACTATTGCCTTCATTGGGCAATTCTTGTGACCTAGCTAATGTTATCCAAAAAACCTTGAAATTACTGCCATTGGAAGGGTCTGTGAATGTACTTAAAGTTGCATGTTTGGAGTTGTTTGAAACTCCCCATGGATTTTGATCTATGACCTGAATTGCACGAACATGTCACCGCGCACTGTGCAGGGAAATTTCTAGCAAATAAGGCTCACATTATTCTAAGCTATTGACCCATCAAATGGCACCTTTAACATCATTGTTTTTGTAAAGAAATGTGTGCTAGCTCAAGGTTTTATGTTTGAGGCATTCTGAAACTCCCCCTACATTGGGAGCTACGCCCTCGCTAAGAGGGGCATGTCACTGTTACTTGTCACTGCATCAATGTATGACCATGCAGCAGTAAGTTGTCTTGATATATGATAAATGTGAATGCCATATGATAAATTCTATGAGAATTCCATAAAGATATGTGAATGATGCCGCGTAAACTGCACTTTGTGAGAAAAAGGGGCCACGAACGAGATAATGATGAAATGAATTAACAATGAATGCCAAATGCTACTGAGAAAGCTTATATGTAAATGCCCTGTGATAACTTATGAAATGCATGTCTTTTGCTAAATGTTTTGATGCTATGATGAAATATGATTCATCTGTTACGAGGCAATGAATGGCCACTGCTTATATTGTTATTGACCACTACGCGGTGGGACTCTCACCAGTAGTGGATACTGTGTTGTTATATTGATTAGAGTGTTGACCACTATGCATTGGGACCCGAGCCCTTTAATAGAGGATATTAGAATTATTGATGGGAACATTGGCCTCTACACGGTGGGACCGATCCCATCGATAGTGAGAGCTAGGTTCACTAAGACATTGATGAGGATATTGGCCACTACGCAGTGGGACACTCATCAGTAGTGGATGCTACTATGATATTGCCTGCTGCACGGTGGGCCACTCGTCGATAGTAAGGAAAGAGATGTCGGCATATATCCTAACCTGCATAATGATAAGAACAGGTTAAGGGAGAGGATAAAGAGGCGCACCCTATGTGAGTGTGTTGAGGGTATTACGAAGTGGATACACCACTTGTCATTACCCTCCCTTTTGTGTAATGGTACAGGTCTTAAGCAATGGGATTGGCTTAGCCTGAAGGATAGGGCCTCTACAGCAGGAGTAGGTGATTCAGGGAGTGAGTGGGTAAAGATTGAATTTCTTTAAAAGGAATGTTTAGCATTATAATGATGGAATGATTTATTATTTCATTAATTGAAGCCTCTGATCGCACTGATTTAGGATGATTGTCGTTTAAATGAAATTTTCATATTTGATGTCTTGACTTGATATGCATTTCTGCTAAATTATGACTCTATATTGATAAACTGTACCATTGTCACATATGGATAGCACCACCAGAGATGTATAACACTAGACCTGCTTACTGGGCTGTATAGCTCCTCTCGTTATTTCTCCTCTACTTGTAGATTGATAGCGGTAGGTCAAGGGATGGAAGATCGTGTTTGGCGGCTGGAAGACAAAGCTAGTGTTCTTGAAGAAGGTGCTTAGACCTTGTTTATGTCAGGGCCGTTTGGCCCGGGTTTTGTTTTGCTCCTGATGGATATGTGTAATATTGAGCCTTGATGCCCTGCACTGAATGTAATATTTTGGAAGATTTTATATTATGAATTTAGGTGTGCAGAGCTTTTCCTTACTCTTCTACTAGTTAATCTTGTCGCTTTAGCCCTCTTCCATGGTTTGCTCCATTTTTTAATATAGAGGCATTGAGTCCACTCGTACCTGAGTGACAAACGTTACATTGAACCACGAACACTCACTTGATCGCCCGTTACCATGTAAGGTATGGTGGCCGGGGATGGGGTCATGACATAAGCACTGCCCTGAAGGTCTGCCCTCTCTGAAGGTCTGCACTATTGGGCTCTGTTCTTTTCCTGAGTGGTCGTAAGACAGTTCGCAGTTCCCTTATTCCTTTAGTCCATGCTTTCTAAGAACGAGCGGGTTACACGATTGTTTTGACCGTGTTGACAAGCATATACCGGGGTCTTCACGATAGGGTCACTTGAGGTGATCTATTTATTGAGGGTAGTGTCTTGATTTTGCAGGTGTATTCTTTAACATAATTTTATTTATTTTACCCCTAGAACTTAGATTTGGGCTTATGAACACGTCGTTGTTGTTCACCCTCCTCGATCAATGATGGTTGTATCTACTGCTCTGGGACTGGCATATGTCAATGACACCACTCAACCCCATAATGTCAATTATTATCACAGGATTCTTGACGAGTTGTATCCATTAGATTGGGTGACCAGGGGACTTGAAAATGTTTCTCTATTGCTACCTGCTATGGGGCATTCATGCCTTATTCTAGTGGGGCAGTACTTCACAAAGGGGTACTTCCCTCAAAGGGTTCTTTTCCAGTTTCCCCATACTCAGAATTATACATCTTTAGAAGAGGCGATCAATCGTCGCCCTATCTTTCCACTTTGTCAGAATTCTTACACTCTTCTAGTCAAGGCAAGTTTGTGGTGGAAGGGAAAGAAGTCATCTTCTAGCGTGGGACTGGCTAAGGAAGGCAGGCCCACAACTACTTCAAACTACGATTCTTAGTGGGGATGTGCCTACCCTCGTCCACTATGCCCTAAATCTTCGAGACTTCATGGTGAGTCTTCTGCTCCAGCTCAGGAATCTCATGCTCCATCAAGAAGATAGCGCCTTTTGTTCTAATAAACAAATCAAATCGAATGAGGATGTATCTGACATTAGTTTGGAAGATGCTGAAGCTGAATTGGCTCGATGGGTGGCCTTCGTGGCGGAACTCAAGGAGAAGGACATTGATCTGAAGCCAAAGACTGAATAGCCAAACATATTGTATTTTCTTTATTTTATTTTATTTTTTTGGCAAAGCACTATTTTTCAACAGTTTTGTTGAGTTTGTTAGAACAATAGGAATTTCGGTCTCAGGATCATATTTGATCGTGAGAATGCATGTAATGAAGACATTTCCAGGGAATGAATAAAATCTGAAATTATCGCTTATCTAGAATTTTGTTTTGCATTCTGACTAATTTCCTATGATTTTAGAATTATTTTTCAAAATTTTCTAAAATGTTTTTGGTGATA
This sequence comes from Amborella trichopoda, assembly GCF_000471905.2. Next base: position 576,996 of record NW_006498062.1, on the reverse strand, counting down.
ATGGGGTGGGTGGCAAGGGATGTGTCGCCCAAGAGGCACGAGATG
>NW_006498062.1:498169-576931 GCF_000471905.2 Amborella trichopoda | reverse complement strand
AGGTAATACTACTAAGTAACATCCGCTATACTATATATATATANATATATGTATATAGTATATATATATATATATATATATACTCTTCCTTTTTTTTTTTATCAGATTGGGCCACACGGACCGTGTCACCCGGGTGGCACGAGGTGTGCCACCAAGAAAGAGTTTTTTTGTTTTTTTATAAATAAAATTTGGGTGACACGGACCATCTCTCCTGGTGGCATTAAGTGTGCTGCTATGTGCTGGGCGACACGGACAGTGTTGCCCTGGCGGGATGAGACGTGTTGCCCTGGCGACACGAGACGTGTCACCCACATCCCGTTTTTTTTTTTTTAGCAAAAGAAAACAAAGAAGAAAAAGATCATGGGCAACATCAGTGGTAGCCAGAGCAACAATAAGAGTGTCACCCAAAAAAAAAAAAAATTTTGTTTTTTTGTTTGCTTCATATAGAGGAGAAAGAGGGTTGGGCGACACTAGGTGTGTTTCCCCCTTAAAATAAAAAGTTTTTTTTTTCCTTTTTTTTTTTAATATTTTGAACATGGGTTGATCTCATGATCACCATTATTTTCAATAGTTTTGTTAAATTATGTTGGGACAATAGGAACTTTTGTCACAATACCAAATTTGATGGCATGAAAGCCTGTAATAAGCCCATTTCAATTAATGAAATCAAGATCGGAATTTTACCTTTTATTCTGATTGATCTTTCTTTTTCTCTATTATTGTTGTTAGCCTTGTTGGGCTCCTTTAGAAGGTTTGGATATTTTCCTGGGTTCATGGAAATAACTTCGGTTTTCCATTCATGTCACCCTTCTACATCTTTCTAAGTTGGTTCTATTGAGAACCTGTAGGGTTTAAGAGGAGTCTTCATCTTCGCGGTCTGCTTGTTCAGTATTATTAGAACTTGCAAGTACTTGTTTATACTTCAGTGTTTTGCATCAAAAGCTCTTTCTTGGAGATCTTTTTATTCCTTTTACCAGTGGTGCCTTTTCTGGTTTTCACCACATCCATTTTTTGTTTTCTCTTTGTTTTTTTTTTTTTTGGTTTTTCTTTGTGATGCCTTTTTAGGTTTTCACCATGTTCTTGAGCCCGTTACGAGTAGTATTTTTTGAGATACATTCCATTAATGGGGTCGTTGAGTTCGTACCCCACTTGAGTTTTTTTCTTATAAGAATTTCCTGCATGCACTCAGGTAACCATGAATCGCCCCTCCCAATTAGGTTTGAACTTGCCTAAAGAGTGTGGATTAGTAGGAGTGTGGAATATTTTCTTGAGTACTATGTCTCCTTCTCTGAATTGTCGAGGAACAAATTTTCTTTTGTATGCCCTCTCGGTTCTACGCTGGTAAGCAACGATATTCTGTGTTGCTCGTAATCGTTTTTCATCTAGGTTAATGAGGGCAGTAATTCATGCTTCGATCTTTTGTTCCTCATCTAAATTTTTATGACTAAGGACTCGAAGAGATGGTATCTCAACCTCGATAGGTAGCATTGCTTCCATACCATACACCAATGACATGGGGTCATGCCAGTAGGAGTCTTCTCAATTGTCCAGTAGGCCCATAGGATGTCATTTATCTTTTCGTGCCATTCTTTCCCGCCTTTTACTATTTTGTCTATGATTCTGAGAAGTCCTTTATTTGTGGCTTTTGTAGGTCCATTTCCTTAAGGGTAGTAAGGTGTGGAGAATTTATGTGTTATCCCAAACCTTTTGCACACGTTAGCGACCTTTTCATTTTTGAGATATGATCAATTGTCAGTGATGATTGACTCAGGAACACAGAATCTGAATACGATATTGTTCTTTGTGCAACATCTTGGCCTTCAATTTTAACAAATGATGCGGCCTCTACCCAATTGGTAAAGTATTTTATAACCATTAATATAAGACGGTGGCCGTTTGAGGCTTTTAGTGATATCACTCCAACGATATCAAGACCCCACATGGCGATGGGCCATACCGGCGGTATTAAGTTGAGTGACATAGAAGGTGCATGAATGAGGTCTTCATAGAGTTGACATTTGGAACACCTCTTAACGAACTTCTAGTAGTCTTTAGCCATGGTGGTCCAGTAACAGCCTTGGCGCCCAATTTTCTGATCTAAGGCGGCTACCCCAGAATGACCTCCTTCATGGTGCAACTCTGTTAGTACTTGGTCAATTTCTGGTTGATCGAGGCACTGTAGAATGATGCCATCGAAGAACTTTTTGAATAGAAGATCGCCTCTTACCAAGAATCCCATCGAAAGCCTTTGAAGAGCTTCTTTATCCTTTTTGGTGGGTCCTTCGGGGTATAACTCATCTTTTAGCAGGGACCGAACATTCTGGAACCATGGTTTTTCTTTAACTAGTTCTTTTGACACCACGAGAGACACTTCCCCATTGTTCTCATTTTCTTGCTCTATTTCGTTTTCGATCCTTGGTGGGGTAGGGTCATATTTGTTCCTGATGTAGAATGGCAGCGTGGTGATTTCTGGAGGATTATCCACCATTAAAGTAAGGGTCGCAAGGGTATCGGCAAACCAATTATTTTCCCTAGTTACACGCGGAAAGGTGATTTTCTTAAAGTATGGAATCATCTTTTCCACCTTTTATTGATGGGATTTGAGCTTTTCTTCTTTCACCCTCCATATTCCTTGAACTTGGTTTGTGATGCGTAAGGAGTCACCAATCACTCGTATTTGCTAGATTTTCATTCCCATGGCATTCTCAAGCCCAGCTATCAAGGCTTAGTATTCAGCAACGCTATTAGTGCATGGGAAATTCAACCTGATGGCTGTTGGCATTAAAATCTTCTAAGGTGAACATAGTATAACTTCTACACCTGACCCATATTCGTTCTTTGCAATGTCAAAATATAGCTACGAAATTGAGTTCACAATTCTGAAGAGGTTTTCCTCAAGGAGATCCACGTTAACAAGAATATTGTCTAGCAGTGCGTCTTCAGCTAAGTGGTTAGCAATGGCTTGTCCTTTGACTAATTTTTGAGTGACTGACTCTATCTCAAACTCGCTCAATAGCATTCTCTACTTAGCCAAACGTCCATTGAGGACTGACCTCTCCAATAGGTACTTGAGTGGGTCAATTTTTTATATGAGCATGACTGAATGAGATAAAATATAGTCTTAGTTCTGCATGGCCCACACAAGTGTTAAGCAGTGTTTCTCCACATCCGTGTATCTTGTCTCATAGTTGACCATGGTTTTCTTGATACAGTATATCGTTTGTTCTTTTCCATGATCGTTATATTGTCTTAGCATTGGCCCCATGGTCTTGTCTTTCACTGACATGTATAGGAACAAGGGTTTATCTGGACTAGGAGGACTAAGGATGGGAGATTTGGTGAGGTACTCCTTGATTTGATTGAACGATTTTTAGCATTCAATGTCCCATATGAACGGGGTGTCCTTCTTAAGGAGCCTATTGAATGGTGCGTACTTATCCCCCAATTGTGAAATGAAATGCCGTATAGCTTGTATGCGACCTTGAAGCCTATGAATTTCTCTGATGTTCCGGGGAGGCATTTTAGTGATGGCTCATATTTTGGACGGGTCCACCATAATGCCTGTTTGGCTTACTATAAATCCTAGTAATTTGTCTGATTCAACTTCGAAGGCACATTTTTGTGGATTGAGTTTGAGTTGGTGTTTCCAGAGTCTTCTGAAAATGGTTCTCAGGTTGGTGAGATGATCAGACCTGGTCTTCGACTTGACCAGAATGTCATCGACATAGTCTTCCATAATGGTATGCATTAAATTGTGGAAGATACGTTGCCCCTGCAATTTTTAGGCCAAAGGGCATGATGCAGTAGAAGTAAGTTCCCCATTGTGTTACGAATGAAGTCTTGGTTTGGTCTTCTTCTGCCATGAGGATCTGGTTGTATCCTGAGAAGCCATCCATGACTGATAACATCTTGTGTCCCGCAGTGTTGTCAATCAAGGAATCTATATTTGGTAGTGGAAATTTATCCTTTGGGCATGACTTGTTGAGGTCTCGGTAGCAAACAGACACTCAGATTCTCTCGTCTTTCTTAGATATGACCACTATGTTAGCCAACCATTCCGAATAATCGACGAGGGTGGTGAACCTCGGCTTGAGCAGCTTGTCAATCTCTTCGTTAATTTTAAGCTCAAAGTGAGTCTTTTGACGTCAAAACTTCTGCCTTACATGCCTTGCCCCTTCGTTGAATGTTAGGTGATGTTGCACCAATGTGGGATCAAGCCCTGGCATATCATTGTATGACCAAGCGAAGACATCGTGATATTATTTGAGAAAGGAAATCACATTTTCTTGCTCCTTAAAAGATAAGGAGGTTCCAATCTTGGTTAACCTTGGATCCTTCTCAGTTCCTAGGTTTACGTCAATCGTCTCATCGATGATAGCCGTCGCATCACCATCGAACCTCTTCTTGAATTGCTCAATATAGGAAGTAAGTTCCTCAGGTTGAGAGATTTCTTCAGACTCTTGACTCTCTTGCTCATCATCTTGGTCGTCCATTTCATCGTCTCAGGTATTATGCACTATTATTGGCCTATCTTGAGTGAGCACCGTTTTTGAAAATTCTTTTTCATTATTATAAGCTTTACCGTGTTTCAAATTTTCACCGGTTTTTGAAATATTGGAAAAGGTATCCTTTATGGTACTCGTGAGAGAAATGTTGGGGACTGGATTCGTAGAGTGGTTAGATGGCCAGCCTGCGCCGATCCGTTTTTTAGCATCGGGACATGGAGGTGCCGCTAGTATGCTTCCAGTGATTCTTGAGACAAAGGAGTGATCAACCAATTATGTTCCCTAGTTTCAGTAGGCGGATGAGCATGCTTGGTTGTGTCAAAACCATTATGCATACCTTCAAATCCAAGTCAGCGAAAAGTTCTTCAGTTCCCAAATCTTGTGTGTGTTGAGAGGCGAAAGAAGAGTTATTACCTGTTGGGGAATCAAAGATCACCTTTGGTCGTTTTGAATGACGGACATCGAGAGTATCGAGGCTTTGAATGCCTCCAGATACAAAGCCTGGATAGCTTGAAGGCTTCATTTGGCTTTGAAATAAAGTGAGAGAACACCTGAGTCCTCTTCGATCCCCGTTTTCAGTTTTGGCTTGGGGTGATTCAGAAATTACCTCCGTTACGCCTTCCCCTTGACTCGCCAAGCCTTGGCCTAGTTGGAAGCCGTGGGAGAGGAGCATGTGCCAAGCTTCTAGGGACCCGAAATCGTATCGATGTTGACATTGGATAATGTCTTCCATTGATGCAGATGTTTGCAAAATTTGAGGAACAGGGTCGCCGACCTCTAGGCGTACGTTGTCACAATCAGCTCGCTTGAAGGAAGAGAGTGGGATTTCTCCAATCTCGACCCCTACGGCTAGCTTCCCGTTATGTATGCTAAATTTGGAATAGGAAGGGGGTTCAGCGCATACCTTCGCGGCGCTGTTTTTAATCAGAAACTTGAGTCATTGATGGAGTGTTGAGGCGACCACGAGGTTCTCATGTAACCATGGTCTGCCTAGCAGCATGTTGAATGAAGGTTTTATGTCTAAGACAAAACTTTATCACCTAAATAGTAGGACCAATATTGAGTGTGAGAGGCAATATACCTTCAGCTTGCCTCTTGGTCCCGTCGTATGCGACGATAGTTAGTTGGCACGACTCGAAGTCGTCCGGGCTTTTGCCTATCTACTTCACCATTTTCATAAGAAATATATTCAGGGATGCCTCATTATCAACCAGCACTCTCTTCATCTGATATCCTTTCATGAAAATTGTGATATGAAGAGGCTGGACGTGAAAGCGATTGACATTAGCTAGGATGTCATCGTCCGTGAATATGATTGGCGTTGGTGTCGTTAATTGGTTGATCATCCCGCACAACTCATGCGGTTGTGTGTTGTTCGGGATGTAGGTCTTAGCAAGAACCTTTTCAATTTGCGCTTTATGTGCTGACGAATTCTCAAGCAGCTCCAAGATGGAGATTTGAGCCTGGATCTACCCAAGATGTGTCGGTAGATCATAGGTGGTTGCGGATCCTTAAGTTCTTTTATTAGGTTCATGATCTGCAACCCTTGCTGGTGGTTTGGCTGTTGAAGTGGCTCCCATTCTTTCATCAAGAGTGTCTGCCATCAATTGGATGGGTTTGAACACTCGACCTCTTCAAGTTAAGGAATCAACTTTGCCATCCTGGAGCACGATAGGGTCAGCCCTAGCGATAGTAATGGGAGACCACGGGGTGTTGGCCCCTTGTTTTGAAGATGATCCCTTTCATAAGCTTTGACCATGTCAATCTCGAGGGCATCATCTTCGTCATACTAGTCCTACTTAGGAGGATCATCAGAGTTTGGGGACGAAGAGTTTCCTCTAAGAAGACTCAAAAGATCTTCTTCAACTTCTTGGGGATGATAATCACAAGCAAATGTGAATTGGCTGGGATCATCTTCTTCGTCTCCGTTTTCAATCATGTGAATGATAACATCCTCCTTTGAGTTACTCGAATCTCTCGTTTCTTCGATCGTTGTTGCCGTATTTTTTAGGAGAGGGTTTGTGAAGATACCCATCTTTTGAATGGGTTCTTCCACAGGTTGATTACTAGTTCCGACAGTGATGGGCCCCTATTAATCAACCCTTGATTCACCCGCTTCAAGTAGAAACAGTTTTGGGTATCATGGGCATAGGTTCTATGCCACTTGCACCCTCTATTCTTATCCTTAACCTCAAATGGTTGTTCAGATGGTGGCGGGAGTTGAACCATGCTTTTCTTCAAGAGTAACTCCAGCACTTTTTTTAACGGGTCTTGGAGAGGAGTAAAGTTGTTCTCTCTCCTTCGATTCATATTTTGAAAGTAAGCTCTAGGATGACCCCTTCGATTTTGATTCCTATTATTATGTTGGGTGGCTGAACCCTGAGCCGGTCTGTTAACGACAATTTCGTTCACCTGACTGGGACCTTTCCCCTTGTCGTTGCTCTTATTTTTATTCTGGGCAGTCGTGATGGGTTTGTTATCGGGATTAGTACTGAGGGGTGTCCCTCTCGTCCTTTCATGTCACGCCACCGGCTCGATCATGAAGGCGAAAGAGTGGGGGATAAGTCCTTGGCTAAAGAAAGTCCTGTATTTAGGAGCTACATTTTCCAAGGCCATGGAGATTTTAGTTGGGATCATAAGTGAACATTCGATGACCCGCATCGTCGCCTCAAAAAATCAACTGATAAAATCCTAGAAGGATTCTCCTGGGTTTTGTTTGGTTGCACTGAGCTCGTCCAGGGAAAGAGATCTTGATGTCGACCCATGGTACTGAGAGACGAACGGGTTGAACATTTTGTCTAGAGTGATGTGTGGTTTAGCTGTTATTATTCTCCAATGGCAGTTTAAAGCCTCACAGGTCAAATTTTGTGAAAATAGGGCCATCAACTTGTTAGGCATGTCTCGCAAGGCTTGGACGGAAAGGAGGTACACGTTGACGTGAATATCTGGGTCACTCTTCGCATTGAACTTGTTTTTTAAACTCTGGGATGACAAACCTAAGGGGAAGGTCTTCCATGCCTCCAAGGGTCTCATGGACATAGGCCTCTGGGGGTAGGATTTCAGGCATACCCATCATTACAAGCATATCTTATATCGCTTTTAAGGTGCCTTCTTATATGGTATTCGGCATGAGAGTAGGCCCACCGGCCGGTGGGTTCCCAAGCATAGATTGATGAGTCATGACTCGAGGTAGATGTTAGCCTACTTGGGCCTGGGATGAATGAGTCGCGGTGACCGGGGTGGTTTGACACATTTGTCCTTCAGGGGCATACTGACCCATAGGCATCGCCACCGGTTGCAGAAACTGCACGGTTGGTTGGATAGGATTCACAGGAGAGACTGATTGAAGAATCGGCTGACTTGGCTGTGCTGTGGGTTGACCTATGCTATTAGGTTGGTTTATGCTATTAGGTTGGTTTTGGACCGACCCATGAACTGGGGCATGAACTATGTAACCTAAGTCAACAAGAATTTTGAGGGCAGCCTGCATGCCTATCTCGCTAGGGTTGATCTAGATTGATGCCCCAGCTGAGCCCCAGGGTTATCTTGGTGCAACTTTTGGGCATCATTTGATACAGCATGAACTTCTTCCCTCTCACGGCTCCTTCTTTGGTTGTCGAAGGTCACACGGCTCCTACTGTGGCTACGTAAGGTTCCCTGTAGAACAATGCCCAGACGGATCCCTTTGCTGCTCAATGTTTTTCGGGCAGAGCTAACTTTTGGGACCATACAGAGCTCAGGGTTAGTAGGGAATCCTTGGAACTCAACTTCCAATTGAAGACCTGGACGATGGATAGTGGATTGGCTCAAGTTCTGGTCATAATCCCAAGGGATTGCGGCATACTGGTCCCTAGATTTGGGAAGGTTTGGTTTAGAGTCAGCCATGGAGCAGTCATCATAATCCCCTTGGGTAACCGACATGATGAATTTCTTTGGCTGGGTTCTAGAGTCTAGGGTTAGGTAAGATCTAAACTCGATGACTTACTGCAGACTCAGCCTGACTCTAGGGGCAAAACCTTAATTAAGACCAAGGCTAAGACTAGCCCGGAATCTAGACTTCTTAGACTCAATGGGTTTTGGTTCAGACCCTAAACTAGGGTAAGCCTAGTCTAACTCTAGAGGCAACTCTAAGCTTAGACCTATGATAGAACCCACAGTAAGATCTAGACTAGATGGGTGCGAATCTCAGCTCAAACCAAGAGTGGGTCTTCGGACCTGGGTGTGAGCTTGGTTCGGATCTGGACTGAGATGGGTTCAAGCCTGAGCTTGGACCTAGAGCGTTGTGAAACTCAGAATGGGTGTAGACCTGGACTGGATCAAAGTTGGTTTAAGCTCGAGCTCTGGCTTGGACCCAAAAGGGGGCCTAGGTTTGGACCTAGGTTCGGACCTAAGTGTGGACCTAGTTCGGACTTGTGCTAGGTTGGGTACTGGGTATAAGCCTGAACTTGGACCTAGAGAGTTTTAATGATCAGATCAGGTATGAACCTTGACTGGATCAAAGAAAGCTAGGAACAAACCTTCGGCTCGAACCAAGATGGGACCTAGGCTCAGACCTGAGTGTGAACCTGGTTCGGACCTAGGCTAGGCTGGGTAAAAGCCTGAACTTGGACCCAGAGTTCAGGTTGGAAAAAAGGTGGGTCCGGGCTGAGATCTAAGATTAACCAATCAGAAATAATCAAGCAAGCTCAAGAAAACATTTGACCTAGTAAAGTACTATAGATAGGCTTGGCTTGAGAGTGGGTTTCTAACTAGTCAAATGCAGTTAGGATGATATAGGTCCCCACATAGGTCCTGACCTCCTGTTATAGTATTTTTCTATGTCCTACGATATGCAGAGTTTCTTTGAGGTAAAGGATTACAGAGGAGCGCTCACAGTTAAAGTTACACGAATCCCAACCGCCTCGACTCTCAAAGCTAGGTTCTCATCATGCTGTTAACATGGATTTTGAGGGTTTTCAAAAAATTTATTTACTGGTTTTTCGGATTTCCGATCGGTGTGTGATAGAGTGTGTAAAGAAGCACGAAAATGAAAATAAAGTCAAGCACATATGCACGTAATACGAAAGAAAACAAGTGAGCTCTTGGTACTGATCACGCCTAGTGATACGCGCTTCAAGGCGAAACTGGCTCGAGGCACAATATAGATGGAGGGGCGAGGAACCCCTTAGAATGTATGGTCGAAGAAGTGAAACCAGGCACAGTTCATGCTAAGTCTAGCGTGACCTAAGTCGAAGATTACTCGAAGGGGACTTGGTTCTGGGAGGGTGCAAGCAACCCTCAATCAATTTTTTTATTTTTTAATTTTTTTGTCTTTTTTAATTTTGATGAAACACAATTAAACTAAGCATGGTGAAAGCAGGAAAACAGGAATTATCTAACTAGAATGAAATCAGAAAGTCAAGAATAGAGCTGACCTACTTGAAAAAAATAATTTTTTGGTATTTTTAAAATAACTTTTTAATCCAAAAATTAGTGAACAAGCACAAAAAAAGGTTTTGGAACTGGCTTGTGCGGTCCCAGAATATTTCTGGGACCTCTGTGATGGGGCGGCATGGACCGTGTCGCCCAGGCGACACAGGTCATGTCGCACCTGTAGGTTGGGCAGCACGTGTCATGTCGCACAAAATCAAAGAATTTTTTACTTTTATTTGTATCTTGTTGATCTTAATGAAATAAGGCTGCTGAAACTTGCAGAACAACAAAAATCAAAATTTTTGATGAAATAATATTAAAACAAAGTGAAGCAGAAGAATAACAGATAGAACAGACCTGTATCAAGAAAAATATTTGTTTGGTATATTTAAAAATTTTCTTTTGGTTTGAAATTTTGGGGAAGTCACAAAAAAACCCCAAAAAAGATTTGAAAATTTTCAAAGGAATATAAAATGTTATGGTCAGGGCCACACAAAGTGTGTCGCTCGGGTGGCAGTACTAGTGTCGCCTATGCAAGCTGGGCAACACTAAGTGTATTGCCAAAAAAAAGCATTATTTTTATCTTTTTATATATTTTTCTTATATATATTGATGAAATAAGTTCATTTTATACTTGGATAAACATAAAAAATAGTTGTTTTGATGAATATAAATTAAAATAGAGTGAAGAGAGAAAGACATAGATACGACTGAAAAATACTTTTTTGTATTTTTTTGTCCAATCACAGGAATACCCTGGAACACTACTGGAAATATTCATGATAATATAAATGTTTTTGGTTTGGGCGACAAAGTGTGTCGCACGGGCGGCACCACTAGTGTTGCCTATGCACGCTGGGTGACACTAAGTGTGTTGCCCAAAAACAATATTTTTTTTATATTTTTTTCTTGTATGTATTGATAAATAATCTTACTGTAAACTTGGTGAAACAGAAAATAATATTTTTTTTATTTAAAATATATTAAAATAAAGCGATAGGAGGGGACTAATGATCTAACAGAAAAATATATTTTTTTACTTTTAAATATATTTGTTTTTACCTGAAAATTTGGTAATAGTCACAAAATGGTACCTAGAACATGCTTGAAAAGTTTCAAAATATTTTGAGATTTTCGAATTTTTGATGCTTGGATCTCGCTCGATTTGCCCCACGGTGGGTGCCAAATTGTTCACCACACAAAATCGAAGCGACCTGTGATGTAGATCACTCTGATTTGACACTTAAAATAGACAAAAATGCAATGAAAAATAAATGATAGAGACAGTGGGAACAATCGAATTCAATTCTAAGATCAGATCTGCCCAGAAACGAGCAGATCTGCTCTCTGATATGTGGCGGAGCCAGTGTGGTCCAAAGCATTTCAAAACACAATTTTTTAAAAAATATTTAGATCCAAATAAAATATAAATGATATGATAACAGTAAAAGAAGAAAAGGAAAAAGAGAGGAGAAAATATCGGACCGGGCCAGTTGGCCTGGGATTCCCGAGCCCTCGAGGGCTCGCCCGTATCAGAAGCAATTCCTTTTGCCCTTCTGATTCAGATATTTATTAGCAACTCTCTGGGGTAGTAGGGTTCTTGTTCCCTAATGATAGTGTAGATCTAGGGTGGTTAGGCCCTAAGGTTTCACAGGCTGGGGTTCCTCTCAAGGGTCACTCTGAGTCTCTCATGCGGTAGTCTAGGGTTTCAATCTCTCTCTACCCTCTTGTCTCAAGCCAAAAAAAAATATCCATTTTTTTATATGGTATCCAAAATAGGTTTTTATTTATGAGGGATTTGTTGGGGCAGGGTTATCCCCATAACCAACAAATGCGTAGTCAAACCAATCTTTTATTTTTTAAAACTCGGATTTTACCAATGTTGATAGCATCACATGGACAAACCACCCACAAGATAACCCTAAAAACATGAAAAATACGTAAAACATTTTTTGGCCAAAACGCGGCTAGGCGGCATGAGTTGTGTCACCTGGGAGGCACACAGGAAACAAAAAATGCTCCAAATTAAAAATTTTCTTTTCAGATGTGTTCCTTAGCCTCCTGTGAAGCTACCATATAGTATTGGCTCAAAACGAACTTTTTTACTATTTTTAATGATTTTTTCCATAAACAGCGCGTTTTCAGAGTTTTAGATCAAAACAGAGTGTAACAGAGTTTTTGGGTTGGCGGAATGGTTCTGGGTCCAACGGTAAGCAGTGACACTTATTGATTTTGGGTTCACTAAGTCAATGTGATGCTAAGGGTCCAAGAAAACCACATAATTTTCCAGATTTAAAATGGGATATCTTTAAGACCTCTCTTCAGGACTGAGATTGGGGTCGAGGTTGACCTGCCTTCTTAGAGCATGAGAGGTCGTTGTTCATGAGATGGGGCAGCGAATGTGGACCTTGGACGGGGGCCAACTTGGGCTACTGCCTCGAAAGTTGAAGAACTTCATCAATAATCAGGCCTTTGCCCCGAACTCTTATGTGGGCTCCAGAGGCATAGCGAAGCTGATGAGGCTGATTGAGAATGGTACTATTAGGAAAAACCTTCGAGTACTAGGTCTTATGGTTTCCACCAGGAGGAGAAAGGGCAGAAGAAGAGGGGAGCAGTTCTCAAATATGTTTGGGTTGAGAGCAAGCAGTGGCCTGAGAAGGTGGCGTGTGTATGCCCCTTGAAGTAGCATTCCAGGCGACCTGAGAGTCAGCCCAGGCTCGAACAGGTGATCTTGCCTTAGGAGGTTGAGAACTGCGAGCACGTGTCTGTAATGGAACAGGTGGAGGCCTACCCCTTACAGGGTGTGCGAGTGTGTCCTAAATGAGAGGATGAAGGGGTCGTCTCCCGTGTGCTTGAGTTGGCGCAGCAATGACGTTTCCCCGAGCAGTGGTATGCATATGCATGCGAACAGGTTTCGGCCAAAGGAGGCTTGATCCTGATTGCTTACTCGAGGTAGCACAAGGGCTGCCCTGAGGTGTGACTCGAGCGGATGACCCACGAGCCTTAGTGTGTGTGCGTGAGGTGGAGGCCGCAGGGTCTCCTCCTCGATGTGTTGAGTCTCTAATCATAGAGACTCGAGGTGGTATAAGAATGTTGGGGGAACCCACAGAAGCAATGGAAACTTCCTTGCCTATTTTAGAAAGGGACTGGCCAGCCTTTCTGCATACCTCGGTAATGCGATCAACAAGTGACTTGCCGGTGATAGGGTCCATGCTGTGAGTGGCAGCAGACATGTTACCAATGCAACGTGCGTTGGTGGAAGTTCCACCAGAGCGAAGAGATGGGGAGTTAGGGACCTTTAAGTCCCTCCTCACGCCTATCCTGATTAAGACCTGGGAGCTAGGCACTAGGTCCTTGCTCAAAAGGAAAGTTGGAAACGAAGTTCGAGGAACTTGCTCCCGGGGGAAGTTTGCGAATGCAGGAATAAAAAAATCCCCTATTCGGATAAATGGGTTACAGAACCCAGAAACCATATGTGGCGTGTGAAAACAGACAAATAAAGGAGAAACTAGCCAAACAAGGATGATCTGACGAAGAGGTAGTAAGTCCCCAGTGGAGTCGCCAAGCTGGTTAGGTGCCTCGATCTCGCCCTTCGGATCTGGATGATCTGGTGGAACGCGTCTCAAGTTTCAGTGGAATCTGGGACTTTGAGATCGCTCTCTCGGGAACCTCACTCAAGAGCAAGGGCATATATACTAAATGATGAGAGAGGAATTTATGGTGGGTTCGGGACTTACTCAGGCTGGCTCACGTGGGCACCCTCTTAGATCATGAAGAAAGCCCCCTAGTTCTACAACTGGTTCAGAATCGCCTCCCTTGTCCTTTATTATCCTGTTTCTGCAATCACACACACATGGCTAATTTTACAAGACAAGTGGGCTAAAGGACCACCTTGTCTTTAGGTGAATGTACACAGGGCGTCCACATTCAAAGGAAAAAAGAGAAGAAGTGATGAGTAGTTAGGTGCCTTGATCTCGCCCGCCGGATCCTTTAGGGGTCAGGCGGTACGTGTCTCGAGTTTTGAGGGAAGACCGGAGATATTTTTAAGATCGGGAACCTCGTTCGAGAATGGGGCCAGGTATTACCAACTGGTGTGATAAGAATTTAAAGGTGGGTTTGGGGACTTACTCAGGCTGACTCGTGTAGGCGCCCTCTTAGATCACGAAGAAAGCCCCCCCAATAATAAAACTGATTCGGAATCGCCTCCCTTGGATTGTATTCTTTTATTTTCTACGTTTCTACAATCACACACATATATGGCAAAGGTTATAAGACAGGTGGGTCTGACCTCACCCTTTTCCTCTTTGATGAACGTACACAAGCATGTGTATTTAAAAAGAAGTAGAGAAGAAAGATGGAGAGAGAGAAGAATTTGACTAAGCGAGAGGATAAGAGAGGTGACTAGGCTGGTGGGTAATTTGCCTGACATGGTAGAAAAATGGGCTCGGTAACTAAGATTGGCTCATAAGAATACTACTTGACGTCGTTACCAATACTGATTAGCTAGGCAAGATGGTCAGTGTGTTGTGGCAATAAAAGAGGGCTAAGTAATCCTGGCACAACAATGTTATGGCTAGATGATATGACGACCTTAAGAGGCTAACGTCAATCCTTCTTAGTCAAACGAAGGAGTGGCAGAACTAAGGCTATGATGAATAAATAAGAAGAGAAGAAGGGAAAGAAAGAAGGAAGGAGAAGAAAGGAAGAGAAGAGTATGAAAGATGAGAGAATAAAGGATAGAGAGGGAAGGAAGGTGCAGTACGACTGTGTTAGAAGGAAGAGAGAGGATATGCAGTCGACGTTAAGCTTCACCAACTGTGATAGAAGAGGAGAGAGAAATCCAGTTAGCACTTAAACTTCACCGACTGACAGAAGAGGAGAGGGAAACAAGTTGGCGTTAGGCCTCAGGGACTCACATAAGAGAAGAGAAAACCAGTCGATGCAAGGTTTTGTTGACTGATAGAAGAGGAGAGAGAATCAATCGGTGTTAGGCTTTACCGATTAATAGAAGAGGAGAGAGAAAATCAACTGGTGATAGGTTTCACTGACTGAAAGAAGAGGAGAGGGAAAACAAACTGACGTTAGGTTTCGTCAACTGACAGAGAGAGAAAACCAACCGGCACTAGGCCTCATCAGTTGTGACCAAAAAAAGAGAAAACCAACCAGCGCTAGGCCTCGCCGGTTGTGACAGATGAAAGAGAAAACCAACCGTCGCTGGGCTTCGCCGTTTGCATTAAAAGAGGATGGATGGAGATAGAGATGAGAGGAAAAGAGAGAAAGGGATGGAGACGAGAAGAGATAAGGAGAGAGAAAGAGATAGAGATGAGAAAAGATGAGGAGAGAGAAAGAGATAGAGACGAGAAGAATAGACAGAAAGAGATAAAGATGAGAAGAGAGGAGGAGATAGAAAGAGATAAAGGCGAAAAGAGAGGGGGAGAGAGCAGAGATGTAGTCAATGCTAAGCTTCACCAATTGTAACAAAAGAGAAGAGAGAAATCCAGTAGACATTAGGCCTCTCTGATTGATAGATAAGGAGAGAGAACCAATTGATGCTAGGTTTTGTCGACTGTCGGAAGAGGAGAGAGAAAACTAATCGACGATAGACTTCGTCAATTGATAAAAGAGGAGAGAGAAATCCAATCGACATTAGATTTTACCGACTGAGAGAAGAACAGAGAGAAAACCAATCAGTGTTACGCTTCGCTAACTGTTAGAAGAGGCAAGTGAAATCCAGTCAGTGTTAGGTTTCGTCGACTGACAGAAGAAGAGAGAAAACCAATTGGTGCTAGAACTGACAGAAGAAGAGAGAGAAAACCAATCAACGGTAGGTTTTGTCGATTGACCGAAGAGGAGAGAAAACCAACTGGTGCTAAGCCTCGTCGGTTGTGAAAAAAGAAAGAAAAAACCAACCGGCACTAAGCCTTCTCGATTGTGAAAATAGAAAGAGAAAACCAATAGACGCTAAGCCTCACCATTTGCATTAGAATATGACCGATGGACATAGAGATGAGAAGAAAAAAGAGAAACAGATAAAGATGAGAAGAGAGGAGAGAGAAAGAGATAGAGATGAGAAGAGAGGAGGAAAGAGAAAGAGATAAAGATGAGATGAGAAGAGGAGAGAGAAAGAGATAAGGATGAGAAGAAGAGAGAGAATAAGATAAAGATGAGAAGAGGAGAGAGAAAGAGATGAGAATAAGAGAGAGAAAGAGATATAAATGAGAAGAAGATAAAGAAAGAGATAAAGATGAGAAGAAGAGAGAGAAAGAGATAGAGATGAGAAGAAGAGAGAGAAAAAGATACAGATGAGAAAAAGAGAGAAAGAGAGAGAGATGAGAAGAAGAGAGAGAAAGAGATAGAGATGAGAAGAGAGGAGGAGAGAGAAAGAGATAATGATGAGAAGAGAGGAGGAGAGAGAGATAAAGATGAGAAGAAGAGAGAAAAAGAGGGGAGAAGAGAGAAAATTATTATCTCGAAGGGTATTAGCCTTTTCCTTCTCTCTCCTCTCTCTCTCTCTCCAAGACGTACCGACAAACTCAAGCAAAAATCAGAATTTTATTGATTGATCCAAGAAGAATGAATCCCTTCTTTGTACAATGAGGCAATGCCTGTTTATATAGAATTAGGCAAAAACGTGGGTGTACGCCTAAAAACTACTTAGAATTGAAGATAATTACAATTTAATTGAATTTAAAGAAATTCTAAAAATTGGTGCAAAATGATTGTTTTTCCCTTGCTTAACAATGTGTGGAATTTCAGAACAGTCCCTGTTGCTACCCGAGAACTCGTGTGATCTTTCGTGGTTAACCCGAGGTCGTTCAAATGCCCGTTTGATCGAAAGATTATTGGTTTCTTATAGAGCTCGTCATGGCGATCATTTTGATATCAACTTTGAGCCATGAATCATGTTTTTTAGCCATGATCATGAGACTTGAATCTTGGATGAATCTTGAAAACTTCAGATCGATTGTGTGCTCATTCCTTGATGTTTCTTCATGATTTCTTCATTAACTCGCACTGAGCATGCCGTCACGATCATGTTGTAATGAACATAGATTGATTTCGTGTCCGGATGAAGATTTTGTCGTCTTGGGATTTTTGTAAAAATCTTGAAATCTGACAGCGAAAATTTACAACAGCTTTGATGCCTTCATGTATGAAATCCAACCGTTCATCATACGTGAGGTTTGGAGCAAAGATAACCTCGGACCTCACACACATAATGCAATTATTTCATGCTGATTGGGCAGGCAAGTGTCATGATTTGGCTGCTCGAACGAGGCGTGCTGCTGCTGAATTTTCTGCAACTTCCTTCACGGATCAACGACTTTCATTTAGTTTTTCTCTCTACTCGGGCATCGTCACGAGGTGTACCACTTATCTAATTATTCATTTTGATGAGACGAACATGCTCACCAAATTTGGGGGCGATCCAACTTAGAATGAGTGAGATATAGGCCCTGAAAGTGTCTGCCTGTGACTATGAAAACAGACACTTTCAATGGTGTTTTAGTGCAGGGTGGCCACACAGGAATAGTGTGCGACCCACCTATTTTAAGTATTTTACCCATAACTTTGTCTTGGGGTACCCGATTAAGTTGAATGACCCATATGGGTTTCGACTTTGTCGAATCTAATGACTGTGGTCCCATAGCTTTTTGACGCACCAAAAGTGTGACTCTAATTATAGGGTCCATTTCAGGATGCAAGAGACTAATTTTGCTGAAATTGTTTCGTTGTGTTCACTGCCTTAGACATGTCTGACTATGATGAAACTCGATAGGTGGTCTTTTAAAGTGCTGATGATTATCCTGACTAGTTTTGGGGCCATTTTGAGACTATCAAGAATTTACACTGGTTTGTAGGCTTTTATTGACCTACTTCCTACCAAGGACCAAGGTGCTGAAAAATACATTCAAACAACTTTCCTTGCTGAATGTTGTGCATCAAGAGAAGCGAGAAGGACAATCATTTGAAAAATTTCCTTCAGCTTTTACCTTTTTTCTTCCTAGCCACAAGACCACGTGAACGCCGAGGAGATTCACGTAAAGGTGTAACTAGGCTGCTCAGACGTAGGGATGCATTACTCGCGAGCCCGTCCGTAAAGACTTTAGGGCGAGAAGAGACTCTTGGTGATTCTGAAGCTAAGGATTTTGTACGGATCTTGTCAGTCAGAATCAGTCCCGATTAGCAATTGAGTGTCATGTAAAAGGGCATCGTTCCCATTTGGTCTGGGTTTGTTGGTTTTCTTTGGTAGGCGTTGTTTACTGCTACACCAGATTTTCTTTTGACGTTCAGAGGACCACTATGAGTCTCGTTTACTAAGTCCAGTCGGGGACAGGTTCTATTAGCCAATCCCAAAGGTCTGGTTGTGCTGGCTAGACGAGCTAACGACTTTGGCAGGTTCTCCCCTCACCTTTTCAATTTCTTTACTTTGGAGTATTTATTTCTTAGAGTATGTTTGTGACCTCGTGGGTATAATGTTCTTCCTCATGAGACTTGTCTTTCTATCTTGACGAGTCTTCTGTCTTTCGAGTCCTTTTGTAACTGAACTCAAGCTGTCAGAATCTTTTCCTTGAAGCTCATAGTTTCGAGTCCTGGAATTTATGACAACAAGGGTTTTCTTCTTTTGAGCGAGGGCTGAAGTCTCTTGTTAAGACGCGTGCAGCATCAACCTATTTATTGATCTAAGCATCCTGCGAGGATTTTCACTTGAACTTGGGAAGCAGCACTGTAGAGATGGTTGGCGAGATTGTTCGCCATTTTGTGAGCACAAGTGAGACTCACTCGGGAATGAGGTTTGGTGATGAAGTGAATGAATTCACTGAGGAGGTAATGAAGGTGGCGTGCGCACATTAACAAGTAGGTTAGGGAAGGCAAGCGTGAAAAGTATGCATAAAAGGCGTGTGTCCATATGTGGGGGTGAGTTTATGATCATACCTCTAGGACCTATGCAAAGTAGTTTATCGTCATGCAGCCAGAACGTGCACTATGGTTTTAAGTCATACAACTAGACCACGGTTATGTAGTTTAAAGTCAAACAACTAGGACCAAGCAGTTGAAGGTCGTGCAGCTAGACCTCCGCTATAGTTTAAGGTCATATAGTTCGGACCATAATGCTAAGCCTTTTAGTATCATGCGGCTAGGTCATGTACTATAGTTTAAAGTCAAGTAGCTTGGACCTTGGTTATGAATTTAAAGTCATACATATAGGACCTTGCAGTTTAAGGTTGTGCAACTAGACCTCCGCTATAGTTTAGGGTCATATAGTTTGGACCATGGTTATGCAGTTTAAAGTCATACAACTAGGATCGTGCAATTTAAGTTCGTGCTACAAGACCTCCGCTACAGTTTAGGGTCATATAGTTTGGACCATGGTTGTGTCGTTTAAAGTCATACAACTAGGACCGTGGAGTTTAAGGTCATGCAACTAGACCTCCGCTACAGTTTTGAGTCATATAGTTTGGACCATGGTTCTGCAGTTTAAAGTCCTACAACTAGGACCGTGAAGTTTAAGGTCATGTAACTAGACCTCTGCTACAGTTTAAGGTCATATAGTTTGGACTGTGGTTTTGCAGTTTGATGTTATAGAACCAAGACCATGCAGTTTAAGCTCATGCAACTAAACCTCCACTACAGTTTAAGGTCATATAGTTCAGACTAAAGCCGAGCAGCTTAGGGTTGTGCAGCATAGACCGTGGTTATGTAATTTAAAGCCATACAACTAGGACCATGTAGTTTAAGGTCGTGCAAATGGCCCTCTCCTACAGTTTAAGGTCATATAGTTTGGACCATGGTTATGCAATTTAAAGTCATACAACTAGGACCTTGCAGTTTAAGGCCATGCTACTAGACCTCCTCATATAGTTTGGACCAAAGCTGGGCATTTTAGGGTCGTGCAGCACGGATCGTGGTTATGTAGGTTAAAGTCATATAACTAAGACAGTGCAGTTTAAGGTCATGTAACTGGACCTCCACTACAATTTAAGGTCACATAGTTTGGACCATGGTTATGCAGTTTAAAGTTGTACAACTAGGACCGTGCAGTTTAAGGTTGTGCAACTAGACCTCTGCTACAGTTTAAGGTCATATAGTTTGGACCAAAGCTGGGCAGTTTAGGGTCGTACTGCACGGACCGTGCTTGGGCAGCCATGTAGGTGAAGCTCCATCGAGAATAGTTCTGTGGGTAGCAATCCGGTTCCCTAGGGATAAAATGGCTAAGACCATTCACAAACGGAGGGCTCAAGTGGAAATGGTGACCAAATGAAGGATGGCCACTATAAGGAGACTCCACTAAGGCTTAAGGGGGTAAGCGCACTCCCTGGGGTGAAAGGTGAGACCCTATGGAGCATAGGTAACCCGACTTCCTGAGGATAAGATAGCATGGTGTGAAATAGACCAACTGGAAATTAAAGAGGTAAGAATGACCCTAACTCCACTGGGGATAATGGGCTGCAGTATGGGTGTGACTCCTATGGGGATGAGGGATAGCTCTTGCTCCATTAGGGATGAAAGCTCCCAGTTTGGGTGCAACAGACTGGGTGCAACATCACTTGGGATGATAGGTCACGGCTTGAGTGCAACCCCACTAAGGACAAGTGGTCGGATGCACAAGACTTCAACCTAGAGTAGGTGACGATAGGCTGCTTGAAATACGGTATATGCCATGTGTAGCGCTAGCGGTTTCTTACGAATATTCAACAGGTGCTGAATTCTCACAATCATAACCGACGCTGGGTTGTTAAAAACTCAGCTAGAGCTGTGAACGACCCGTGATATTGCTTGAAGACAACCAGCGTTAAGTTAACCGGTGCTAGGGTCGTTTGGAAACACACCCAGTGCAAAATCAACCAACACGAGGGTTGTTTAGAAACACAACCAGCGCCAACTCAACTGGCTCAAGGGTTGTTTTCAAAACACACCCGACGCTAAGTCAACCAATACTATGGTTGTTTTAAAAATCACCCGGCGCTGTGTCAACTGAAGCTAGGGTTGTTTGAAATGCACCTGGCGTTATGTCAACTGGGGCTAGGGTTGCTTGAAATTCACCAGGCGCTACGTCAACTGGCGTTAGGGTTGTTTGAAATTCACCCGACGCTGGGGATGGATCGTTGAGAGTTACCTCAAGCCTCTGTCAAAGCCCGACCAGACTCATCGTTGCTTGGCTTCCCTTGGATGGGACTGGAATTCCCAGTTCTTGAGGGCATTTGAGGGTAGTGTGGTCTATATAATTGGGTAAAATCTCGTTTTCCCTCACTTCTTCAACAAGGGTACAAAAACTTATGCGAAAATTTTCTTAACAGTGAGGAGAGGGTGATCAGTTGAATTTCCAACAAGCAGTGGGACTCCGGCAAAGGTTTTGCAGGGAAGCTTCTCGGTCAACAGTGGGATTCCAGGCTGTTTTGCAGGGAAGACCTTTGGTGTGCAGACTTTGCCAAGAATTTGGTGAAGTTGCAAGGAAAGGAGCAGAAAAGGAGAGTTCTTTGGGGAGTTTTCTAAGAAACAAAAGAGATTTCGGCTTCATCAGTTTCTGGATGAAGTCGTAGGAAGTGAAAATGTGAGCATTTCCGCTTGTCTTAGGACTTTTTCGGGGATTTTTAAGAAGTTTCATGGGGATTGTGGTAACTTTTCGACGTTGTTTGTGGTTTTTACAGAGGTTGTCGGGGACTTAAGGGAAGTTTGCAAAAGTTTTAAATGAAGTTCTAGTGCTTTCCAAATGAAAAACGTCGACAAGAAAGTTTTTCAGTAGATTTTTCGGCCGTGTAGGAGACGTTTTGGTGGGATATGAACGGTCACGAGAGGTAGATCGTCGTGGAAGGCATATGGTTGGTGGAGGTGAACCGTCGTAAAGGAGGCACACGGTTACCTCCGAATATCATGCGACCATCAAGGAGATGTAGAAACATAGGCTTTGAAAATGAGGAGTCTCGAGAAGCGAATAGTTGCGATAGGGCCGGTGCTAACAAAAGTGAAGCTGGCACTGGGGCAACCGGCGCTAATGATTGGAGTGCTGACACAACCGGCATTGAACCTCAAGAGAGGCAATCGACACTAAGCGTTAGGAGCACAACCGACGCTGGCTTCTGTCGGCATTCATCAGCACGTGTGGCTTATCATGGTGCGGAGAGTGATGCTCGCTTATGGCGGTAAGTAATGTGTGAGATTTGCTGCGCTCGGCGATAAGCTACATATGACAATGTTCGTGGACCGGAAAAAAGTGGTGAATGATAATAGGGCGTGGCTTGTGGTACCTGTTGGAAGCCAAATCCTCCATGTTATTCTATGGAAGAGCACCCATTGTGAACAGGGTATGCTTTCCATCATAGGCCAGTTCCTTGCCAAGCCAACCCACTTTGTATGTTTGATACACACGTCGAATGAATCCTTCATTGTATATTTGATATACACGTCAGATAAGATATCAGGCTTGTATGTTTGATAGACACGTCGGATGAACTGAAGATAACTTCTTGTAGTGGCTCTGCTTTGTCTTCTAGCTTGTAACCATTGTCATACTTGTCAGATGAATTAAAAATGACTTCCCCAAGTTGTTTCACTTCTTCTTCATGAGGAAAGCCTTTGTTTCGTGGGTTTGCTTCTTCCTCATGGGGCAGGAATTTTTTTAGCCTATAACCGTCCTCTTATCCTCAGATGCAAGAGCAACACTGCAGGTTTTGGTTTGAAACTTTCCTCTTATCCTCAAATGTAAGAGTGAAAGTACAAGTTTTGGTTTGTAACTGTCCTCTTATCCTCATATGCAAGAGACTTGTAACCTCCCTAGTAATGGGCTTCTTGTAACTTGTAACTCATGTTTACTGCAATAAAAAGACTTGAATTTTTTTTGGACTATCTTGTCTAATTTTGCATTGAGTCCCTTTCTGTTGAATACAAATTATGGGTAGTACTTCTTTAAGTATCGTCCATTGATAGGGGGCATTGATTCCTCTCCCCCAGGATGTGCCAGTATATTGGCTCCATTAGGCGAGACCTTTTTTATTATAAGGGGAACGTCCCACTTAGGCTCAAACTTCCCTTTATGCTGTTCGTGCTTAACAATAGGCCTTTTCACAGCTAAGACTAGGTCATCGCGAGTGAATGAGCGGACTCTGACAGACTTGTTAAAAGCTCTCTTCATTCTCCCTTGGTTGAGTTCAAGGCTCTGCTGAGCCTCTAACCTCTTTCCATCGAGTGCATCCAATTCTTGATACTGGAGCCTAACTTTCTCATCTTCGGTTATTCCTTGGTGAATAGCAACTCGCAGTGAAGGGATTGGTATTTCGAGAGGTAAAACTGCTTCACCCCTATAAACCAAAGAATAAGGAGTGGAATCAATAGCATTTCCCATAATAGTGCGATAAGCCCATAAAGCTTCAGGAATCTTCTCATGCCAGTTCTTCCTTGTTTTTTGTATTGACTTTCTCAAGACGTTGCACAGAGTCTTATTGAAAGCCTCAGCTAATACATTCTCCCGAGGGTGGTACATAGTCGAGTACCTCCATTCGAAACTGAATGGGTTAACTAAGCGATCAATGTGATGACTCTTAAATTGAGGACCATTGTCGTATATAATCTGGTCGAGCACTCCGAAGTGATATATGTTGTGATGTCACACAAAGTATGCCACTGTTGTCCCAAGAACCTGCTTAAGGGGGACGAGTTCAGCCACTTAGAGAAATAAGTTGTTACAACTAAGATAAATACATGCCCATTGTTGAAGGTGGGGTCAATAGGCCCTACAATGTCCATACCCATTGTGAGAAGGGTCATGATGCAACCATAGGGTGTAAAAAATCTGAAGGCTGGTGAACCAGGCTGGAGTGTATGTGGCATACTTGGTACTTTTTAGCATAGCTTAAAGAAACGACAATCATGGAAGGCCAATAGTATCCCATCCTACGTATTCGTTCATAGAGCTTAAGACGAGACTGGTGTAGTCGACAAATACCTGAGTGGACTTCTTCTAACACCTTATTTGCTTCTTGGATATCGATGCATCTAAGAACAATGTCTACAAACAACTGTTTGAAGAGCGCATCTCTTTCAAGGAGGGTATACTTGGTAGACATTCGATGTATGTTGTTGCGTTCGGTACGATCTTCTAGGATCCTGCCATGTTTTAGGAAAATGGTCATTGACTCTCTCCAATCTTGTACCTGCTCAATTTCTGCACATATTGTGGGTCAAAGAATTATGGTTCTTGATTTCGACCGTTAGCTCGTTGATTCTGTGCTATTGCTTGTTCAGATTTGATTACTTCTTTGGTTGATAGAAGTACTCCAAATGGATAGGGGGGGCACTCGGGAAAGATATTTTTCTCGTCATCAGCATCGACCTCAGTTCTTAGTTCGATGTGTCTCCATTCTGCCACCCAGAAAAGTGTGGGCCCTGATGAGGATAATTGAATTGTAGTACCAAGTTTTGCAAGTGCGTCAGGCTGCGAGTTTAACCTCCTAGGGATGTGACTCAGGGATATGTCCTCAAGCTGAGGCATATACGATTTTGTAGTATTGTGGTAAGGCTTGAGAGTGTCTTTTCTCACATCATAAATCCCTTTGAGCTGTCGGATAACCAACTCAGAGTCACCATAAATCTTGAGCTGCTCCAAGTCGAGGTCGGAGGCTATCTTCAATCCGATTATAAGGACCTGATATTCTGCCTCATTATGGGAACTGACTTGAGAGAGAGAGAAAGAAAGTGGCAATATTTCTCCTCTTGGAGTCAGGAATACTACTCCAGTGCCTCCTCGATCTGATTGGAAAGCTCCGTCAAAGTACAATTCCCACACAAGAGTAAGGTCAGCACAAAATACTTCTTCATCGGCGAGGTCACTTGATAGAGGAGATTCTGCCGGTACAAGGTGTGCTGTAAGAAAGTCAGTGATGGCCTGGCCCTTGATGGCCTTATGTGGGACATAGGTGATGTCGAACTCCATCAGCAATAATGCCCACTTGGTAAGGCATCCCAATAAGCATGGGCGTGTCATGAGAAACTTTAAGGATCAGCTTTCGATATAAGTTTAACTTCATGACCAAGTAAGTAATGGCAAAGTTTTGGTACTGTGAAGATCAGTGCCAAGCACATCTTCTCAATAGGGGGAAAATTCTTCTCAGCCCCCTATATCCTGCGGTTGAGGTAATATAATGCAGTCTCTTTTCTGTCTTCTTTGTTTTATGCCAACAATACTCTGAGTAACTCGTCCAAAGCAGTCACGTATAGAATGAGGGGTTTTCTCAATATTGGGGTAGATAGTACTTGAGGGTTGAGTAAATAGTGCTTGATGTCATCAAGGGCTACCGGACATGCTTCATCACAGATGAATGAGGTATCTTTTGTTAGCAGGTGCGTAAAGGGTCTGTAGCGATCTGAGAGGTTCGAGATGAACCTGCGAATGTATGTCAGCAGCCCTTGAAGAGAGCACAGATCTCAAAGTGTAGTCGGTGACAGAATTTCTTAGATTACCTTGCTCTTGACTGGCTCAACTTCAAGGCCTCGATGTATGACGATGAACCCTAAGAATTTTTTGGAGCACACGCTGAAAGCGCATTCATTTTAAGTTGATGAAGGCGCAACCTCTTGAATACCTTTTCAAGGTCTCTCATGTGAGCATCCTTTTCTTCAAATTTTACTACCAAGTCATCTACATAACACTCCACCTCTTTGTGCATCATGTCTTTGAAAATGGTCGTCATTGCCCTCTGATATGTGGCACCAGCATTCTTTAATCCAAAAGGCATCATTGTGTAACAGAAGACCCCTTTTGGAGTTAGGAATGCAATGGCCTTATCATCTTCAGACACCATCCTTATTTGATTATATGCAGAGTATCCGTCCATGAAGGAAAAGATTTGACAGTGAGCTGTAGAGTCGATGAGCATCTCAATGAATGACATTGGGAAGTCATCCTTAGGACAACTGGTATTCAAATCACGAATGTCAATACACACTATGATTTGACCATTCTTCTTCTTTACTGAAACAACATTTGCTAGCCATTTCAGGTTCTTGACTTCATGAATAAAGCCTGCTTGTTTGAGTTTGGTCACCTCGGCGTCTATCTGCATCTCGAGGTCAGACCTGAACCTTCTCGATTTCTATTTGATGGGTTTGATAGTCAAATCGATGCAGAGATGGTGAATAACTATTTGAGGGTCTAAACTAGGCAGCTCATGATAGTGCCGAGCAAAGACGTCTCAGTTTGTTTCAAGAAAGTAGTGAAATCCTCTCTCTTCTGGAGACATATTCACTAAAATGAAAGCGAGTCTGAGATTCGCTTCGTCTCCAAGATTTATTTCCTCGAGTTCGTCACTTACGGCCTAACCACCTACTTCCCATTCTTTTGAAGCCTCTTGCAACTCTTCATCGTCGCTTTTCGAGAACTTTTGATCGACCTCAAGTATAAAGACCCATGATCCTGACATTTCTACCTCTGATAGACGTCCAGAGTGGATCATAATTTTTGCACCTTTATTGAACTGAGTGACGGAAAGGTCAACCTCAAAAGTGGAAAACACGTCAAGTTGGAGAGACTTATCTCAAAAGTTAGAAGAAATTTGAGGTTCAGTGATAATTATGTGAAGAGTGTCTTCGTACGGATGACACAGTGTTAATATGGATGCCTGAAGTGTTTGCTCCAAGCTGGCTGGTTCTTCAAAGACTTGTTTCATGTGGCAAGACTCTTGAGTGTAGAAACTTTGCTTTCTTAACTCTCTCGGTCGTTGCTCAAATTCAGCCTCAGGAGGCCACTAGGGTTTCTTTGGCTTAGACTTCTTGTGCTTCCTTAAAGAAGGTGGCTCTGCCTTGACTTTAGCTCCCAGGGCATCAGCAACTGTTAGAAATCCTGCTGCATGTGCGAGGGTCTTTCTCAATCATTTTCGTTGTGTCCAGCTTAAATTGGATCCTGCAAGTTCTCGGTCTCGAGCCTCGAAGTCCGAGCATATCAAGGTTGTACATGTAGGGAATGTAGAAGAGGGAGAATGAGAAGCAGGAGAAAATGGAGGAGAAGGGTTAGAAGGTGGGGGACTTTTAAGGTCGTTCCCCTCATCAGACCGATCTGGGCAGCTTTTTAAGTCATCACCAGGGTTGGATGGGTGCAGGGGGTCTTTTTGGTCTTTCCCTAGCTTAGACCGTTGGGGAGTGCTTTTAACGTCGTCACCCTCATTGGACGTATGCTGAGTGGGAGATGGCACGGGGACGTCTTCTTGATAGGATGGAGAAGGAAGAAGAGTAGTGTCAGGGATGAAGTCTAGTAAAGTTTTCAGTGGAGGAATGAGCCTGAGAAACTCCTACTCGACTGTGGGTTGTGCAGTCTTGTTTTTTCGATGAGCAGCCCTTGGTGCCTGTCTTTTTTTGGTTTTCTGAGGTGATGTTTGATTCATCTTGTTGGGCTGGCGAACAGCCCTAGCTTGGCTAACTGCTTCTCGCTTTAAAGATTTGAATCTGTTTCGGCCGTGGTAGACTATCCATGATTGGAAATTCGAGGGTTCTGTAGTGTCTAAGTCATTGATAGGAAGGTCTTGCTTTAGGAGCTCTCCTTGCCCCGATGGAGAAGTTACATGGGGATCATTTACGTGGAGATTTTAAACTCCTGACACTCTCCCAATTTCTTTGCAAATATATCAAGGAAACTTGTGCATTCTGATAGGTAATGGCCTCTTATCTGATGGTACAGGCACCAACGATCTTCAGTCCCCTTAACAAGGCGATGGGGTTGCCGTGCTTGCGTCAGTGTGATTATGTCGTCTTGAAGCATTATAATGAAGAAGGTGTAAAGGATACAGGGAATTTTGCCTTCCTTTTGGATGGTTACGACATGAGAGGCCTCGGCTGCCCTGAAGGCCTTAATTAAGTCTTCAAGCTTTATTTGACCTTTCAGAATCAAGGTCTCAATAATATCCTTCCGCTTGTAGCAGTCATCTGTGGAATGATTGATCCTCCGATGGTAGGCACAATAATTCTCCTGAGTGTCAAGGCCAGGTTGCTCAGGGATATTGGTTTCTAGTAGCTGCATCATATTCTGTTCCAATAATAACTGGAGCAACACAGGGACCCATTCCTTCCCAATGGGGTAGACCTTGTTCTTTTGCCTGGTGAAATAATCACCCCTATCAAGGTTGGCCGGTGGGGGTACCTGATCGTATGCCTGTTGTTGCTTGCCAGCCTAGGGTGTTACCTTTGTTATGCTTACCCCTTTGGTGAGGTCCAAACTTTGGGAGGGAGACTTCTTTGAATCAGCGACCATGACGGCTGCACTGATTACTCCTTTCTGTTGGCTGCTCCGTGCGTTATTCCTAGAGTTACCATTGCCCTGGTTGTTTGTTGAACTTGTAGATGGTTGTCATGTTGCACCATGGTGGGGTGATAGATTTTCTATGTAGACTGATTTAGGGATCAACTTTGAAATGGAGGTAGGATTAGAGTCCTCAACATGTAGAGCGATCTCGGGGTCGCATGTTCCGCATGCAAGTTTGGACTGCTTCCATCTCAAGCATAGGATTAGGATGGATGGAAGCCAAGTTTCTCCATCTTGATATGAATTGATGTACGGGCTCATCGAGGTCTTTAGTCAGGGTGAGCAGTACGATGGTTTGAACCTCTTTCTCGACCTCATAAAAGCGTTGATGGAATAGTTTCTCCATCTCCTCGCACATATACACTGAGATTGGAGGAAGTCGGCCATACCATTGAAATGTCGGGCCATCGATCTCAACAAACTACCAGAGAAGGTGTCTCCTGTCAACCGCTATTTCTCAAGAAGCTGCCTGGAAGTGGAAATATGCTGATTCAGGGATGTGGTTCCGTTGAATAAAGGAAACTTCCCTTTCTTATAATCTAAGGGAAACGAGACTTGATCAATATACGAGGGGTATGTCCTTTGATAAGGTATTGCGCCATGTATCCATGGGATTTGTTTGTTCTTTAGGCTATGGGTTACCAGAGCGTTAATGTCTATCGAAGAGACAGGGTGAGGGATAGAATTGTTCTGTGAGGTAGAAGGAGCGGGCTACCATGGAGGTCCACCATCAAAGTGATGGGAATTGACCTCATGGTTAGCCGGCTGGCATGCGGTGTCGACACGCTAGATCTTTTCCATCATAGCGTGCACCATATCCTCAAACGTTTTCATGCGCTCTTCCTACGCATCACTGGGCTTGCTTACAACCATTACGCTGATCATTTCACTATGAAGGTCAATGTTAGTGGCGACAGAGGGCTTGTGAACTTGACGGGTCATACATGGTAAGTCGGTCAATTGGGGACTAACATGCACTAACTGAACTCGACTCTTGTCTGTTGATCGCGTTTGGATCAGTTCTCGATGGTCTTGGGTCTTGGCTGTTGAGCGGCTGGGTCTTTTTCTACAACAATAACCACAACATAGGGCTCATGAAGCTCTTCTTCGGGCTTTATCATCTGAAGAGGGTAGAAGGGATTCAGGTGAAGAGGGTTGTCAAAATTGGTTGTTTCGTCCGCTTTGGTCTCCTTCCTAGTCAAAATTTGCAGACCTCTATCATGTTTAGCCTTGAGGTTTTGATGGACCTCCCATCAAAACTGCGATCTAGGTCGCGGCTGGTAAGCTTCTCTCGCACATGAGAGAGTTGTCTCCAATCGGTGCGGCAATGGATGAGGGCCAAGAACATGAGTCATCTTAGGCTGGGGAGGATAAAGGACTCGATCTTCCATCTGTTCAATGCCTCGAGGTCTCTTGTGGGCTCGAGAGATACGACCAAAGTGACAAGGCTGGTTTAGGATGGTACTCTTAGGGAACACCATCGAGTACCAAGGTTGAAGGTGCTTACTCGATGAAGAAGGATTGGGCTGAAGAAGGGTGGACTCATAAGAAGGCCTGAGTCGAGGGAGAGGGCGTCTGTGATGGCGACGAGTGTACGTCCCTTGATGAAGGGGAAAAGGAGAGCTGGGGGTCAACCCGGGCTCAAGTAAGTGGTCTGGCAAGTGTCTACAAGAGAACAAGTGTAGGTCTGTTCCTTACAGAGTGCGCTTGTGTGTGAAGAGTAGGAGGACGAGAAGGTCACCTCCTGTGTACTCGTGTTGGTGTGGCAATGGCGTTGCCCCGAGTAGTGAGATGCATATGAGTAGCTTGCACAGGACATGGCCTCGGAAGGTTTGATCTTGGATGCAGTCTTGAGGTGACAGAAGGGTTGCCCTGAGGTGTGGTTCGAGTGGGTAACCCACGAGCCTTGTGGTGTGTGTGAGGGATGGAGACCGTGGGGTTTCCGCCTCGACATGTTGAGCCTCTAAGGGTAGAGACCAAGGGTGCAAAAATGTGGGGGGTATCCTTATGGCCACCCACAAAAGAAATGGCAGCTTATTTTCCTTTTGCAGAAAGGGACTGGGCAGCCTTCCGATGCACATCAGGAACACGACCGACAAGTAATTTGCTGGTGGCTGTGGGGCAACGGGAGTGCTGCCGATGCAGGGCGCCTTGGTGAAGTTTCCGTCAAAGCGAGGAGATGGGGAGTTAGGGACCTTTAAGTCTCACCTCACACGGGTGTAGGTTAAGGACCTGGGACTTAGATAAGGGGTCTTTGCTCAAGAGGATGGTTGAGAACAAAGTAGAAGGAACTTGTTCCCTAGGGACATTCTTGAATATGGGGATAAGAAAATCCCCGATCCTGATAAATGGGTTACCGACCCCGCAAGCCATAATAAAACGTGAAAAGATAATGAAAGCAGATAATAAAGGAAGAAACTAGCCAAGCAAGAAGGATCGTACTAATGGGAAGTAAGTCCTTAGTGGAGTCACCAAGCTGGTTAGGTGCCTCGATCTTATGCTCCAGATCTTGTAGGGATCAGGCGGCGTGCGTCTCAGGTTTCAAGGAAAGACCCCATACGTTTTTGAGATCGCTCTCTTGAGAACCTCGTTCGAGAACGGAGGCAGATATTACCAACTGGTGAAAGAGGAATTAATGGTAAGTTCGACACTTACTCAAGCTAACTCGTGTGGGCGCCCTCTTAGATCATGAAGAAAGCCCCCAGTAATAAAACTGGTTCGGAATCACCTCCCTTGGCTTGTATTCTTCTTATTTTCTGCTTTTCTGCAATCACACACATATATGGAAAGGTTATAAGACAGGTGGGTCTGACCTCACCCGTTTCCTCTTTGATGAACGTAGACAAGCATGCGCATTCAAAATGAAGAAGAGAAGAAGGACGGGGGAGAGAAGATTTTGACTAAGCGAGAGGATCAGAGCGATGACTAAGTTGGTGGATAATTGGCTTGACATGGTAGCAAAATATGCTCAGTAACTAATACCGGCACACAAGATTACTACTAGACGTCGTTACCAATACCGACTAGCTAGACGCGATGGTCAGTCTATCGTGGCCATAAAGCTGGCTAAGTAATCCTGACACAATAACATTACAGCTAAACGTCAGGACTACCATGAAAGGCTAACCTCAATCCCGTTTAGTCGAACGAAGGAATTGCAAAATTAAGGTTATGAGGAAAGAATAAGAAGAGAAGAAGGGAAAGAAAGAAGGAAAGACAAGAAAGGAAGAGAAGAGTATGAAATATGAGAGGATAAAGGCGAGAGAGGGAAGGAAGGCGCAGTCGCGGCTAAGCATTACCAATTGTGTTAGAAGGAAGAGCGAGGAGAGGCAGTCGGCGTTAAGCTTCACCTACTGTGAAGAATGAGGAGAGAGAAATCCAGTCAGTACTAGACCTCATTGATTGATAGAAGAGGAGAGTGAAAACCAGTCGATGCTAGGTTTCAGCAACTGACAGAAAAGGAGAGAGAAAACCAATCGATGTTGGGCTTTACCGACTGATAAAAGATGAGAGAGAAAATCAACCGATGCTAGGTTTCACCGACTGATAAAAGAGGAGAGAGAAAATCAACCGGTGCTAGGTTTCACCCACTGACATAGGAAAGAGAAAACCAACTGGTGCTAGGCCTTGTTGGTTGTGACAAAAGAAAGATAAAACGAACCCGCACTAGGCGTCGCTGATTGTGACAAAAGAAAGAGAGAACCAACTGATGCTAGGCTTCACCACTTGCATTAAAATAAGACGGATGGAGATAGAGATGAGCAAAAAAGAGAGAAAAGGATTGAGACGAGAAGAGAGGAGTAGAGAGAAAGAGATAAAGATGAGAAGAGAGGAGAGAGAAAAAGATAGAGAGGAGAAGAAGAGGGAGAAAGAGAGATGAGAAGCGAGGAGTAGAGAGAAAGAGATAGAGACAAGAAGAGAGGAGGAGAGAGAGGAGATGCAATCGACATTAAGCTTCACCGACTGTGACAGAAGAGGAGAGCGAAATCCAGTCGACACTGGGCCTCACTGCCTAATAGAAGAGGAGAGAGAAAATCCGTTAGGACTAGGTTTCACCAACTAACAGAAGAGGAGAAAGGAAATCAATCTATGATAGGCTTCGTCAACTGACAAAGAGGAAAGAGAAAACCAGTAGACGCTAGGTATCACTGACTCAAAAAAAAAGAGAAAACCAATCGACGTTAGGCTTCACCAACTGATGGAAGAGGAGAGAGAAAACCAGGCGAAACTAGGTTTCACTGATTGATATAAGAAGGGAGAGAATACCAATCGGCACTAGGTTTCACCAACTGATAAAAGAGGAAAGAAACCCAATCGATGTTAAGTTTCACCGACTGATAAAAGAAAAGAGAGAAAACAAACTGAGGCTAGGCCCCATCGGTTATGATAGGCGAAAGAGAAAACTAACTCGTGTTAGGCCTCATCAGTTGTGAGAAAAAAAAGAAAAAACCAATCGACGCTAAGCCTCGTCTGCTGTGACAGAAGAAAGAGAAAACCAACCGGGGCTAAGCCTCGCCATTTACATCAGAAGAGGATGGATGGAGATAGAGATAAGAAGAAAAGAGAGAAAAGGATAGAGACGAGAAGAGAGGAGGAGAGAGAAAGAGATGAAGATGAGAAGAGAGGAGGAGAGATAAAGACAAGAAGAGAGGAAGAGATAGAGAGTGATAAATATGAGAAGAAGAGAGAGAAAGACATAGAGAAGAGAAGAGGAGAGAGAAAGAGATAGAGATGAGAAGAAGAGAGAGAGATGAGAAGAAGAGAGAGAAAGGGATAGAGATGAGAAGAGAGGAGGAGAGAGAAAGAGATAAAGATGAGAAGAAGAGAGAGAAGAGGGAGGAGAGAGAAGATACATGCTCGAAGGTTACTGGCCTTTTCTTCTCTCTCTCTCTCTCTCTCTCTCTCTCTCTCTCTCCAAGACGTACCCATCACTCAAGCAAAAATCTAAATTTTATTGATTGATCCAAGAAGACTGAATATGTCTTGAAGAATGAATCCCTTCTTTGTATAATGAGGCAGTGCCTATTTATATAAAAATGGGCTAAAACATGGGTATATGCCAAAAAACTACCTGGAATTGAAGATAATTACAATTTAACTGAATTTAAAGAAATTCTAAAAATGGGTACAAATGGATTATTTTGCCCTTACTTAACAATGTGTGGAGTGTTAGAACAGTCCCTGTTGCTGCCCGATAACTTACGTGGTCTTTTGTGGCTCACCCGAGGTCATTCTGATTCCCGTTTGATTGAAAGATTATTATTTTCTTGTAGGGCTCAGCATGGCGATCATTTTGATACCAACTTCGAGCCATGAATCATGTTTTTTAGCCATGATCATGGGACTTGAATCTTGGATGAATCTTGAAAACTTTGAATCGATTGTGTGCTCATTCCATGATGTTTTTTGTTATTTCTTCATTGAATCACACTGAACATGTCTTCACGATCATGTTGCAATGAATAAAACTTGATTTCATGTTCGGATGAAAATTTTGTCATCTTGAGTTTTTTGTCGAAATCTTGAAATCCGACAACTGGAATTACAGCAGCTTTGACTCCTTCTTGTGTGAAATCCAACCATTCATCGTATGCGAGGTTCGGATCAGAG
Source organism: Amborella trichopoda (assembly GCF_000471905.2). The sequence goes on along the minus strand of NW_006498062.1, from coordinate 543,118 downwards.
ATAGCCTCATACCTCACACGCATAATGCAATTGGTTTCGTGCCGATCGAGTATGCAAGTGCCGTGATCTAGCTGTTCAAACAAGGCATGCTGCTGCTGAATTTTCTGAAACTTCCTTCACGGATCAGCGACTTTCATTTATTTTTTCTCTCTGCTTAGGCATCGTGAATGTGTGACCTACCCCTTTTCAGTATATTACTCATAACTTACTCTTGTAGTACCCGATTAAGCTGAAACCTGACCCATAGGGGTTTTCAACCATTCAGGATTTAATGGCAGTGGTCCCATAGCTGTTTGAAGCACTAAAAATATGACTCTAGTTACAGGGTCCATTTCAGGGTGCTAAACACCAAATTTGTTGAAATTGTTTCTTTGTGTTCATTGCCTTAGGCATGTATGAACGCGTTGAAACTCGGCAGGTGATCTTTTGAGTGTTGATGACGATCCTGACCAATTTTGGGACCATTTTGAGACTGTCGGGAATTTCCATTAGTTTGTAGACTTTTGTTGACCTGCTTCCTACCATGAACCAAGGTGCTGAAAAATACATTCAAACAATGAGGTGAGGGTTGGGAGAAGGAAGAAGAGAGAAGTAGAGGAAAAGAACGAGACATTTGACCAGGTGACTAGCCTAGCACGGTGGCTAGATTAACATGATGATTGACCTGAAGTAGTAGTAAGATGGGCATGGTAACATGGACCGGCATGGCGGCAATACTATTCGACGATAGTACACCAACACCAACTAGCCTGGCACAACAGCTAGTTTAACGTGGCTGCAAGATGGGCACGGTAACTTAAACCACTACGATGGTAATACTGCTCGATGACGAGACTACCGTGACAGTGCTAGATTAGTCCCTTGGTCAAATGAAAGAGGAAGAAGAAGAAGAAAGAGGGAAATAAGGGATAAGAAAAGTAGAGAGAGAAAGAGAGAGAGAAAGAGAGAGAGAAGAAGAGAGAAATAGTAGAAAAGAGAAAGAAGAAGAGAGAAAGAAAGAAGACTGAAAAAAAGAAGTTATAGAAATAAGAGAGAAAAGTATGGATAGCGATGGACTTCCACCATCCATGACAGAGAAAGAGGAGAGAGAAAAAACATGGACGACGATGAACTTCCACTGTGCATGATAGCGTTAAGATGAGAGATAAAGGACATGCACGATAATGGACCTCTGCCGTCCATGACAGAGAGAGACAGGAATGAGAAATGAGTGCCATGTGCAGCGATAAGCATTGCCATGCACCACATGGGAAAGGAGAAATTTGGATAGAGGCTCGACCCGTCACTCGGGTTAAGGCCCTGCTCTTTGCGAATATTTCTAAAAGATATAAGAAGACTGAGAACGTGATTCTCGATGATGAGCATCTCCTTGCATGACTGGAGGGGAGAGAGAAAAGAAATCAGAGTGAAAGCAAGAAAGACAAGGAGGAGGAAAGAGGATTTTTAGGAAATAGGAAGAGGAAAGGAAAGCAGAGAGAGAAGAAAGGAAGAAGAGAGGGCAAAGGACAGTGAGGAGAGAAATTGGGAAAGAGCCAGAGGAGAAAGAAGGAAAGATACAGAAAGAAGTTAGGAAAGAGAGAAGAAGAATAAGAAAAGAGGAGAGGAAAGAGGTATGCACGGTGCTGCCACCACCGTAGGTGTTAGAAAGAGAAGAAAACAAAAAGAGAGATTTATGCACGACGTTGCCATCACTGTGCATGTTCAGATAAAGAGAGAAAGAGAGAAAGATAGAGCAGAGAGAAGAAAGAGATTTGTGCTTGGCGTTGCCATCGCTGTGCATGTTCAGACAGAGAGAGACAAAGAGAAAGATAAAGAAGAAAGTAGAGAAAGAGATTCATGCACAATGTTTCTATCGCCATGCATGTTCAGACAGAATGAGATAGAAAAGGATAAAGAAGAAAGTAGAGAAAGAGATTCGTACACAGCATTACCATCGCCGTGCATGTTCATGCAAAGAAAGACAGAGAAGGATAGAGAAGAGAGAGAATAAAGAAAGAAGGAGAAGAGAAAGAAGAAGATGAGAGAAGAAAATACACACCATTGCCATCGTCATCTATGTGAGATTAAAGAAGAACAGAGAGAGAAGAAAACACACATGGCATTACCATCGCCATATGTGTGAGACTAGAGAAGAAGAGAGAAGAAAACGCACATGGAATTTTCATCGTCATGTGTGAGATTAGAGAAGAAGAGAGAAGAAAACACACATGGCATTGTCATCACTGTGTGTGAGATAAAGACGATAGAGAGAGAGGAAAACGCACATGGCATTGCCATTCACGTGTGTGTGAGATAGAGAAGATAGAGAGAGGAAAACGTACATGGTGCTGCCATCGCCGTGTGTGTGAGATAGAGAAGATAAAGAGAGGGGAAAACACACACGACATTGCCATCGCCATGTTGTGAGATACAGAAGGAAGGAGATGACATGCACAACTCTGCCACAGTCGTGCGTGTTCACAGAGAAGAGAGAAAAGCTGAGAAAAGAAGAAGAAAGAAAAGAGAGAGGAAGAGAGAGACAAGAAAAAAAGGAAAGAGAAAAATAGAGATGAGAAGAGAGGGAGAGAGAGACAAGAGAGGGAGAGAGAAAATTACCTTATCAAAGGGTACCGACCCTTTTCATCTCTCTTCTCTCTATCTCTCTCTCCAAGACGCACCCACGAACTCAAAGCAATAGCATGAACTTTATTGATCAATTGAAAGTCTGAGGGGGAATTACGTCAGCCCTTTACAATTAAGAAGGACCTTTCTTTACAATTAGGTTTAGTATGTATTTACATAATTGGGCCCAAACATGGGTGGATGCCCAAAAACTATCTCAATTGATAATAAGTACAATTATTTTGAATTCAAATAAAATTTAAAAATGGGTGGAAAATGATTGATTTCCCTTGCCTAATAATTTATGGAATTCCAAAACAATCCCTACTGTTGCTCTAGAACAAATGTGATCTTTCACGGATGATCAGGGGTTACTCTGGTACCCGTTTGTTCAAAAGATAATTGTTTTCTTGTAGAGCTCTATGTGGGGATTGATTTGATACCAACTTCGAGCCATGAATCATTTTTTTAAGCCATGATCATGCGTCTTGAAATTTGGATGAATATTGAAAATTTTGGATCGATAGTATACTCGTTCCTTGATGTTTCTTCATGATTTCTTCGATGGATCACACTAAGCATGCCATCACGATAGTGTGGCAACAAACGCAACTTGATTTCATGCTCGAACGAAGATTTCGCAACTTTTGGATTATGGTCAAAATTTGAAATTTCAGTGCTAGGAATTTATAGTCACTTCGATGTCTTCGTGTGTAAAATTCGACCATTCATCATGTACAGGGTACAGACTAATGGTAGTCCTGAACCTTATGCACGCCATGAAAATGGTCTCGTGTCAATCCGATGTGCGAACGCCGTGATTTGGCCCATCTAGCCAGGCATGTCGCTATTGATTTCATGCAACTTTCTTCACTGATCAGCAACTTCGATCTAGCTTTTCTTGTTGTTCGAGCATCGTCAGGGGCATGCCACATATCAAAACGTTCATCTTGACGAGACGAACACTCTCACAAAATAAGAGCATGGTTCGACTCGGGACAAATGAGATATGGCCCTCGAAAGTCACTACCAGACACTGTAAAAACAGTCACCTTTAATGGTGCTTTGGTGCAAGGAAGTTGTGTGTAGCTAGCCCCCTTTCGGTATTTTACCCATAACTTTGTCCTTAAGTGCCCGATTAAGCCAAAACATGACCCATAGGGGTTTTCAATCGTGTCGAATCCAAAGGAAGTGGTCCCACAGTGTTTGACACACCAAAAATATAGTTCTAGTTATGAGGACTGTTTCTCGGTGCTAGAGGCTAATTTTTTAGAGATTGTTTCTTTGTCATGTCAGATTGTGATGAAACTTGGCAAGTGGCCTTTTGAAGTGCTTAAGAACATTTTGACTTATTCAGGGGTAATTTTGAGACTATCGAGAACTCCAATGTATGTCAAGGATTTATTGACCGGCTCATCACCGTGAATGATCACAACAGAACACCATTTACCGTCGTTAATCAAAGGATCGAGCGAACAGTAGCCACGCACGATTAAAGCTAGGTGCGTCATGTTGTTAGCCACGTGTGACCAAGGCACTGACTAGTGTCGCACGAGACTAGTGTTGGCTGTATCTTTAAAAGACTATTTGTCAGCTGTGTTTCTAAGGCTCAGCACCGGTCGCTTATCATAAGGCTAGTGCCGGTTGTGTTTTTGAGACTTAGCACCGGCTACGTTTCTAAGACTTAGCACCAGCTGTGTTTTTGAGTTCCAGCACCGACTACATTTCTAAAAGGCTAACACCGGCTGTGTCCTCAATACCCCTCGCCACCTCGCCACCTCGACTGTTGACCTTCTGGTGACCGTTTGCTACCGGTGAACCTTCGTCTCCTCGTGACTTATTCACCTCCCGGTGACCCTTCGTCTTCCTGTGATTGCTCACTTCTCGGTGACCCTTTGTCTCCCCGTGACTATTCACCTTCTGGTGACCCTTCGTCTCCTTGCGATTGTTCACCTCTCGGTGATCCTTCGTCTCCTCGCGACCGCTCAGTTTCTCGCTGAGAAACTCCCCTCTCTTGTCGGAAACTCGCTGTGATGTCATCCCCTTCTTGTACACCGTCGAAATACTATCAGAAACTAGCAGAAGCTCTTAGGCAAGTCCCATGCTGGAACTTCTACCATTTCCTTGGTACTCCAAAATCACAATCGAAATATTTAAGGCTCCCCAGTGAACCCCTTGTTTTTCTCGCTGCACTTGTCAGCAAACTCCTGCAAACCTCACGAATGCACCTGCGTTCCCTCCAGTGCTCTCTTTTCTCAACTGGAACCTTCTCCTGCTTGCCGACAAACTCCTAGAAACCCCACTCAGGTGCTCTAGGTGCTCGCTGAAATTCTTGCTGGAAGCTCTCTCACACTGTTAAGACAATTTGCCTTGGCCATTTTTAATCTTCGCTAAAAGTGGTAAAAATGGGGTATGCCCCCTTTATATAGACAAAGCTTCCCTGAAGTGCCCCCCACAAACCAAGAATGTTAGCCAGGTCCTTGAAGACTGAACTACGATGGACCGAAACAGCTCGGGCTCGGACCCGAGGCCCAAATGAATGTTTACCGTCGCCCATGAAAACTCAAGACCAAGACCAAGACCGACTCGAGCTTAGGCCCAAGACCCGAACACTAACCCGTACCCAAAGCTACCTGTGTTCTTAAGGACCTAGCACCGACTATGTTCTCAATGATCTATCATGGGCTATGTTCTTAAAAGCCCAGCGTCAGCTGTGTTCTCAATGACCCAGCACTGACTGTGTCTCAATGATCTAGCACCGACTGTGTTCTCAAAAGCCCTGCACTGGCTGTGTTCTCTAAAGCCTAGTGCCGGCTATGCTCAGTGCCGGTTGTGTTATCAAGTTTATCGCCACATGTGTTTCCACTGTGTACATTAGCGCCGCGTGTGTTGCCTCCGCTCATGCTAAGTGTCGCACATGTCAATGACTACTAGCATTCAAAGTCCACCGCCGTGTGTGTTACGTTTCTCATGCTAGCGTCGTGCATGTTTTAGCGCCACATGTGCTAGAACCTGGTCACTGTTGTGTGTGTCCTACCACTATCCCTAGTGGAGTTGCACCCAGGCCTTGACCTGTCAACCCCAATGGAGTCAAGAGCGGGCCACTGTCCCTCATCTCTAGTAGGAGTCACACCCGTACTGTAGCCCATTATCCCCAGTGGAGTTAGGAACATTCTTACCTCTTCAACCCTCATTCGGTCTGTTTCTCACCAAGTCCTTATTCCTTTGCTATCTTATCCCCAAAGGAGTCGAATTACTTTCTATCTTATCCCCAAAGGAATCTCACTTTTTGCCCCCTGGGAGTCACACTCACACCCTAATCCCTAGCGAAGTCTCCACTCCTCGTAAGGCCACCATTTCCAATTAAGCTCTCCGCTTGTTTATGACCAACACTACTTTATCCCCAGGTAGTCAAATTACCATTCACAGATCTGTTCCCCATGGTGCTCCACCTATATGGTTACTCACACCAAGGTTCGTGTTGCAAGATCTTAAACTACACATCCCATTGTTTGAATGTATTTTGCTGCATCTTGGTCCCTGGTAGGAAGCAAGTCAATAAAGCCTATAAAACAATGGGAATTCTCGATAGTCTCAGAACAACCTCAGAACTGGTCAAAATCTGTATAAGAACTCCAAAAGGCTACCTGATAAGTTTTATCGTGATCAAGCATGTTTAAGGAAGTGAACACAAAGAAACAATTCTGAAAATTTGGCATTTAGCACATTGAAATGGATCCTACAACTGGAACTACATTTTTGGTGTCTCAAATCACTGTGGAACTATTGCATCTAGATCCGACATAGTCAAAAATCCCTATGGGCCAAGTTTTGGCTTAATCGGACACTCCAGGAATAATATATGAGCAAAACATTGAAACAGGAGGGGTCGTACACTATTCCAGTGTGGCCTCACCAACAAAACGCCATTAAAGGTGGCTATTTTCATAGCCACAACCATCCACTTTCAGGTCCCATATGTCGCTCGTTCCGAGTCAGATCGCTCTCAATTTTTGTGAGTGTGTTCATCTCGTCGAGACGAGACAAGCATTTTGATATGATGTATGCCCTACGATGATGTCTGAGCAGAGAGAAAAACTATATGAAATTCTCTGATCCATGAAGGACACTGCAAAAAGTTCAGTAGCAGCATGCCTTGTTCGAGTAGCCGAATCACGATGCTCGCATATCCGATCGGCACGAAACTAATTGCATTATGTGTGTGAGGTCAAAGGCTATCTCTAGTTCGAACCTCACGTATGATAAATGGTTGGATTTCACACACAAAGGCATCAAAGCAGCTATAAATTCCGGCCATCGAATTTCAAGATTCTGTCCAAAAACTCAAAGACGACAAAATCTTCATCAAAACACAAAATCAAGTTACGTTTAGTGCAACTCGATCGTGACGACATGCTCATTGTGATTCAATGAAGAAGTCATGAAAAACATCAAGGAACAAGCACATAATTGATCAGATGTTTTTAAGATTCATCCAATTCAAGTCTCGTGATCATGGCTCAAAAACATGATTTATGGCTCGAAGTTGATATCAAAGTGATTGCCATGTCAAGCCCTGCAAGAAAACAATAGTATTCGATCAAACGGGCATCAAAACACCCTCGAGTCAACCATGGAAGATCATACAAGATCTCAGGCAGTAGCAGTGACTGTTCTAAAATTCCATATATTGTTAGGCAGTGGCAAAACAGTCTTTTCACACCCATTTTTAGAATTCTTTAAATTCAATTAAATCGTAATTACCTTCAATTAGGGTTACGTTTGGGTGTCCACCTATGTTTGGGCCCAATTCTACATAAACAATCATTGCCTCATTGTAAAAGGACGCTCGATTCATTATTTGATCATTTAATAGAAATTTCCATTCTTGATTGAGCCTGTGAGTACATCTTGGAGAGAGAGAGAGGAGAGAGAAAAAAAGGGTTGGTACCTTTCGAGCAGGTAACTTTCTCTCTCCTCCCCTCTTTCTCTCTTCTCCCCTTTTCTCATCTCTCTCTACCCCTCATTACAATTGGTTCAAGTCTAGTGCTAGTTGGTTCTCCTCTCTCTCTCCCCACTTTCATTCCCAGCATCGGGTGGGGTTTTCCCTCTCTTCTTCTTTTGTCATCCTCAATGCTAGATGGGGTTTTCTCTCTCCTCTCTTCTCTAACAGTCAGTGAACCCCAACACCAGTTTGGTTTCTCTCTCCTCTCTTCTCTAAGAGTCGGTGAACCCCAACGCCGGTTGTATTTCTCTCTCCTCTCTTCCTTAACAATAAGCGAACCCCAGCATCAGTTGGATTTCTCTGTCCTCATTCCCTAACAGCTGACAAACCTTAGCACCGGTTGGGTTTTTCTCTCCTCTCCTATCACAGTTGGCGAAGCCTAGCACCGGCTCAATCACTTTCCCTTGCTTCTCTCCCGTCGCAACCGACAAAAACATAGCGCCGGTTGGTTCTCAACCTCTCTTCTCTTTTGACAATTGACAAAGCCTAGCACTAACTGTCTTTTCTCTCTCTTCTCTTCTGAAACAGTCGGCAATGTCCAGCACCGACTGCATCTTCCTTCCCTCTCTCTTTTATCCTTTTATCGTTTCTCCCCCCCTGCCCCCTCTGTCTGTTCCCTTCTTCTCTTACTTCATTCATTCCCCCATAACCACCACTCTACTATTCTTTCGTTCAACTATGAGGGATTGAGGTTAGCCTCTCATGGAAGTCCTGTTGTCCAGCTGTAATGTCGTTGTGCCAGTTTTGCTTGGCCCGTTTTATTGCCACGACAGACTAACCATCTTGCTTAGCTAGTTGGTATTGGTAATGACGGCTAGTAGTAATCTCCTGAGCTGGTCTTAGTACTGTGCTCGTTTTACTACCACGTCAGGCCAAATATTCGCCAGCTTGATCCTCTCGCTCAGTCGAACTCTTCTCTCTCACGTCTTTCTTCCTTTCTTATTTTTGAATGCGCTTGCTTGTGTATGTTCATCAAAGAGGAAAAGGGTGAGGTTTGACCCACCCGTCACATAACCTTTGCCCGATATGTGTGTAATTGCAGAAAATTAGAAGAATACGAGCCATGCGAGGTGATTTCGAACCAGTTTCATTACTGGGGGGCTTTCTTTGTGATCTAAGAGGGCGCCCAAACGAGCTAGCCCAAGTAAGTCCCGAACCCACCTTTAAAGTTCCTCTCTCCCCAGTTGGTAACACTTGCCCCCGTTCTCGAACGAGGTTCCCAAGAGAGCAATCTCAGAAGCGGCCCGGGTCTTCCCTTGAAACCCAAGACACGTGTCACCTGATCATCTAGATCCGAAGGGTGACATCGAGGCATCTATCTAGCTTGGTGACTCCACAAGGGACTTACTACCCCTTAGTCGGATTGTTCTTATTTAACTAGTTTCTTCTTTTATTTTCTGCGTTCATTTTCTTTTCACATTCACTTATGACGGCTGGGTTCTGTAGCCCATTTATCCAGATTGGGGATTTTCTTATCCCTGTATTCGAGAGTGTCCCTAGGGAACAAATTCCTTTGACTTCGTTCCCGACCATCCTCTTGAGCAAAGACTCGCTGTCTAGCTCTCAGGTATTAACCTGGACCGGTGTGAGGAAGGATTTGAAGGTCCCTCACTCCCCATCACTTCGCTCTGATGGAAACTCAACCAAGGCGCCTTGCACGGGCGACACTTATGTTGCCTCACACAGCATGCACCCAGCCACCGGCAAGTCACTTACCGGTCATGTTTCTGAGGTATGCCGGAAGGCTGCCCAGTCCCTTTTTGTAAAAGACAAGCAAGTTGCCATTGCTTCTATGGGTCGCAATAAGGTACCCCCGACATTCTTACACCATTGGTCTCTATTCCTAGAGGCTCAACACATAGAGGTGGAAACCCCACGGTCTTCACCTCTCACACACACCACAAGGCTCATGGGTCACGCACTCCAGCCACACCTCAGGGCGACCCTTTTATTACCGCGAGTCCGTGTCCAAGATCGAACCTTCCAAGGCCAGGTCCTACGCACGTTACTCATATGCATATCGCTGCTCGGTGCAATGCCATTATTGCGCCAACCCGAGTACACAGGTGATGACCTCCTTGTCCTCCTACTAGGAGCACAAAAGCGTACTCTGTAAGGGGCAGGTCTGCACCCGTTCCCTTACAGACACCTACTCGTAGTTCTCAGCCTCCTAGGGCCAGATCACCAGTATGAGCCTAGGTGGACCCCCAGGTCCCCCGGTATCCTTCTTCGAAGGGAGCACACTCGTCCCCTCACCCTCAACTCTACCTCCTCATGAGTCAACCGTGCTCCTTCATTGAGCAAGCACCTTCAGCCTTGGTACTTGATGGTTTTCCCCAAGAGTACCATCGTGAACTAGCCCAATCACTTAGGTTGTGTCTCTGGAGCTCATAAGAGAGTTCGGGGCATGGATCTCATGGAAGATCGAGTCCTTCATCCTCCCCAGCCCAAGATGACTCCAGTTCCTTACCCTCATCCATTGCCGCAGTTATGGAGATAGCTCTCTTCTATGCAAGAAGAGCAGACCAGCTGCAACCTATATCATAGTTTTGGCATGAGGTCCATCGAAACCTCGGAGGTCTACAACTAGAGAGGAAACCAAAGCGGCCAAAACAGCCAATTTTGATGACCCTCTTCCCCTGAATCCTTCAACCCTCTTCAAACAATAAGGCCTGAAGAAGAGCTCCATGAGCCCTGTGCTGTGGTTACTGTCGTAGAAGAAGACCTAGCCACTCAGCAGCCACAGTCCCAAGACCTTCAAAAATTGGTTCAAACGTGATCGGCGTACAAGAGTCGAGTTCAGTCAGGGCATGCTGCCCCCTTACTGACTGAACTACCAAGTACCACCCGTCAAGCTTGCAAGCCTTCAGCTGCCGATAAGGTTGACCTCCCTAGAGAAACAGTCAGCGTAATGGTCGTAAGCGAGAGCAGTGATGCGTAGGAGGATCGCATGAACAAGTTTGAGGATATGGTGCACGCGATGAGGGAAAAGATCGATCGTATTGATGTTGTACGCTAGTCAGGTAACCATGATGTCAATTCCCATCACTCTGAAGGTGCACCTCCATGACAGCCCCCTCCGTCTACCTTACATGACAATTCTATCCCTCATCATGTCTCTCAGTTAGATATTGACACTATGGTCACCCATACCGTAAGGAACATACGAATTCCGGGGATATAGGGTGCGATGCCTTATCAAAGACCAAACCATTCCTATATTGATCAGGTCCCATTCCCCTCAGACTATAAGAAAGGGTAGTTTCGCTCATTCAGTGTAACCACTTCTCCAAACCAGCATATTGCGCACTTCCAGGCTGCATGTTGGGAAACAACGGCTGATGGGAGACTTCTTGTCCATAGTTTTTTGAGACCCTCGATGGCCCGACATTCCAATGGTATGCTCGACTTCCTCCGAACTCAATGCATACAGGGGAGGAGATGGAGAAACTATTCTATCAACTCTTCTATGAGTTTGAGAGAGAGGTTCAAACCCTCGAACTTCTCACCCTGAGTCAAGAACCTGATGAGCCCGTGGATCAGTTCATATCAAGATGGAGAAACTTGGCTTCTCGCCACCCTAATCCTATGCCTGAGAAGGAAGTAGTCTAAACTTGTGTGCGGAACATGTGACCTGAAATCGCTCTACATGTCGAGCCCTCTAATCCGACCTCCATGTCAGAGTAGATCTCTGAATCAGTTCGCATAGAAATTTTATCATGCCATCATGGTGGGGCACGACAACCATCTACAAGTTCAGCAAACAACCAGGGCAATGGTAGTTCTAGAAATAACACATGGGGCAGCCAACTGAAAGGGGTAATTAGTGTAGCCGTCATGGTTATTGAATCCAAGAAGGGTCCCTCCCAAACTTTGGACCTCTCTAAAGGGGTAACCACTGCAAAGCTATTGGCTATTGCTGGTGAGCAGCAATAGTTGTACAATCGGGCACCTCCACTAGCCAACTTTGATCGGAATAATTATTTCACCAGGCATAAGAACAAGGTCTATCCCTTCGAGAAAGAATGTGTCCTTGCATTGTTCTAGTTATTACTAGAACAAAATATGATCGAGCTTCCAAAAACTAGGTTCCCTGAGCAATCTAGCCTTGACACTCAAGCGAATTATTGTGCTTACCATCTGAGGATCAATCATCCCACATATGACTGCTACACGCTGAAGGATATTAGTGAGGCCCTGATTTAGAAGGGTCAGATATTGCTTGAAGACTTATAAAAGGCCTTCGGGGCAGCTGAGGCCTCCCATACCGTAACCATCCAAGAGGAGGACAAAATGCCTAGTATTCTTTATGCCTTCTTCATAATAAGGCTTCCAGAAGTAATAATCACACTGAAGTAGGCAAGACAACCCCTTCGCCTTGTTAAGGGACTGAAGATCGTTGGTGTCCATTCCATCAGATAAGTGGTCATTACTTGACATAATGCACAACTTTCCTTGATATATTCGCAAAGAAGATGTGGGAGTGTCAAGAATTTCACAACCTCCCCATAAGTTATCTCCAAAACGCTTCCCCATCAAGGCAAGATGACCTCACAAAGCAAGACCTTTCTATCAGTGACCCAGACTCTACGGAACCCCTGACTTCTTAGCTATGGATAATCTACCATGGCCGAAGTAGACTCAAGTCCCTAAGGCGAGAAGCGGTTCTCCAAACTAGAGTGGATCACAAGCCCTTAATCAATCAAACATCATCTCACAAAACCAGAAAGAGACGGGCATGAAGGGATGCTCGTCAAAGAAACAAAATTGCTCAACCCACAGTCGAGTAGGATTTTCTCAGGCCCTTCCCCCATTGCCAACTTTGCTGGACTTCATCCCCCACACAATCCTTCTTTCTTCTTCATCCTGTCAAGAAGATGTTCCTGCCCCATCTCCCATTCAGCAAACCTTCGATGAGGGTGACGACGTTAAAAGCACTCCTCAGTGGTCTAAGCAAGGGAACGACCCAAAAGACCCCCTGCAACCGTCCAACTCTAGCGATGAAGTAAAAAGCTGCCCAGATCGATCTGATGAGTGGAACAACCTTAAAAGGTCCCCCACCTTCTTACCCTACTCCTCCATCTCTTGCTTCTCATTCTTCCTCATCTATGTCTCTTATAGGTGATATGTTCGGACTTTGAGTCCCTCGATAGAGAACTTAAGGGATCAAACATAACAAAGCGCAACGGAAACAATTGAGAGAGATCCTGGCGCAGGCAGCAGGATTCCCAACAGCTGTTGATGCCCCAGCAGCTAAAGCTTAGGTAGAGCCACCTACCATAAAGAAGCGCAAGAAGTCAAAGCCAAAGAAACCCTAGTGGCCATCTGAGCCTGACTTTGAGGAGAGATTGAGAGAGTCAAGGGGGCAAAGCTTCTATTATCAAGGAGCTTGCCACATGGTGCAAGTCTCTGGAGCAATGCCCACCACGATGTAGATAAAGCTCAGATCGGAAAGACGCTGCAGCCTCCACCGCAGAAGTCGGGCACCTTGAAGTTTCCGAGTCCGCCACTGCCTCCTATTCCAAAAATTAGTTTGCCTATCCTACAGCTCCCAGGGCTCCTTCCCAATCCCAATACTCCAAACAATTCATCTATTCTCCAATTCCCTGGGACCCCTTTGATCTCATGCACTCAGTCTCTTTCAAAATCTCAAACCTCCGTCGCTCAAACTAAGTTCGCTGTGTAATCAAGCCAGCCAGCTGTCCAAAATAAACCCTCTTTACCTAAACCTGCTCCTTCCCATCAAATCAGTGGCAGGACTAGGAGTACAAGGCCTTGATCAAGAAAAGGTGAAATATGATGCGATAGGGCATCTACGAAATCTTCCAGCCTTCTCAGTGTCTACGATTCCCTCATGCTCTTGAAGGATTAACGAATGGATTTGGTTCAAGCACTCTCTAACCCAGAAGTGTACGAGACTGAAGTAGAACCTATTGAGGTAGACTCGACAATTCTACAAGGATGTATGTCAATCACCTTTTCAGAAGATGATCTACAGCTATGGGAAAATTTCATAATCACCCTCTCTTTGTTGCTGGAAAATTACATGTGTGCCCCATCAACCGAATCATGTTAGTTGGAGGGTCAACAGTCAACCTCATTCCAAAAAGGATCTTGACTCGATTGGGGGGTCCGAAGATCTTACCCTGACCCACATCATAGTTCAAGGGTTCAACTAATCAAGAGAGAAGCTGACTGGTATGATACGCCTTCGTTTTAAGATCAGCGAGTTGAATGATTACGCCCAGTTTCATGTAATCGACACCGACACTTCATGCAATATTATCCTCGATTGGCCATGGCTCCATGATTAGGGGGTGATTCCATCGACATTGCACCAATGTTTCAAATATAGCACAGACGGGAGACAACATACGGTCTACGCTAACAAAAGACCATTCCCTATGGCCAAAACTCACTATGCAGATGTAAAATATTACTTCATAGATTTGTCCTTGCCCCAGGAGCCAAATGTTGGGGGTCACAAGTTTACAATCAAGACAACATCTTCTTCCCATGAAGATGTTGAAGATGTTGGGAGACCACTGATAGACATGTTCAAAGAGGAAGGAAGGCAGGGCAGAACTTGACCCCTAACCACCCTTCATTCTAGCATCGCAACCATCATCCCTCAAGAAGCTCCTTCTTCCCTAGAAGATGAGTCTTCACCCTCTGCCCTTAGTTCTGCGCCACCTCGGTCAGAAGATGATCCAGAATTCAATTCTGAAATTGAGCAAGCCATGAGGATAGGATTTTTAGCTCCAAGGATCACCTATACACCAGACCATCAGAAAGTCCTGTATATCCCCACTGCGCTCTTAAGAGCCGAAGATGTGCGACAGCCGCCGTGAAACAATTTTTCAAAATCCGGTAGCTACAAGTATAAAGGATGCTCCTCAGACTAGTGACTAGCTGAAAGTTTTACTTTTCCCCGACCTCTCAAGAAAAGAGAAGTTCGATAAAGAACAACTTCCTGCCCCTCAAGGGCAGGATCCCCTAGCAAACCTAAGAACATAAGTTCGCAGTCTCTAGATTCAGCTGGAGGTCATGCGTATCACTTCAAAGCATCTCAACGAGTTTGTGCTGAAGATTAAAAGCGATGATAAGCTTGAAGTAAACGCGCCCCTAACGCCGATCGAATTCCGTCTTGACTGGAGGATCTATAGCAACCAAGCTCACCAAATAATGTGGAAAATAAACTATGAGCCCTTGGCCAATCATAAATTGAAAGAAGAAAAGCAACGACTCCCTATTTTGAAGCTATCCAAGCCGCGACAGCCCACCATGGGGCCAAACAATTAGTCTGTTGGGGCAATAAAATATCGAGAGACATTCGAAAAAGAAATCACATGAAGCGCAACAAAAGAAAAAGGGGAATGAAATCATGCAGTAAAGATAATAAAAAAAAAGAAGCGCTTTATTCATCAGTCAAAACTTTTACAAGCACTGAAAAAGAGGGGATGACATGCTCAGAAACGATCAATCATCTTATTGATCTCTGCACTGCGTGCTTCAGGAGAAGTCTTGATGCCTTGAACATGTGCCTTCAGCTCTGCCACCATTTGAGTCGCCACAGTTTCTGACTCAATTGCACCATCGTGTTTGTACAAATCTGCAACCAAAGAGGCCTCCATGACCTTCCTCTGAGCCATCTCCGTCTCAAGGTCCACGAATTCTTGTTTCAATATTCGCATCTTTTCTCTAACTTCAACCATTCTTTTGAAGCTCCCTTGTGCCTCTCTCTTGAGATCCTGTTGACGGCCAATTATCATTGTCTTCTTCTCAATACAAGCCTCTATCTTCTCGCGATTGAGTAAGATCGACTCTTCCAAGGAGGCTACCCTTCTTACTTCTTCCTTAAGATGCAACAATCCCAACCACCGGCTCTCTAACTCGTTTAGAGTTGCATCATAATGGGAAAGCACCTCCGGCACCATCCCGACCACAGTAGTCGCAGCAAACTCGCTCAGCCTGGCCAAACCTTCTCTAAGCTCATTGAAAGGCAGCTCCCGCAAGCCCTAAAGGCCTGCTCTAAACATGCCTTCAATCATGTCAGAAACACTACCGAAAACAGGTTTAGACAGTGCTACTGAGGACACCACTGCTGAAGACACCTCGACCTCAAGGAACGGGCTTATTGAAGTGATAGCCATCTGAGCCACTGGATCCTCTGAAACAAGGGAAAAGCCTGAATTTTCTTGCCCTTCAGGCATATAGGCAGTCCCAGCCTCACCCTTCACGGGCTCTTCAATGCTAGCCTCATTGTCTCGATCCTCTATTATGGGGACCTCTACTTCTGTCCCAACAAGCTATAGGGGAACTTGTTCCCCTTGCTCTTCATCCTCTTGAACTGTCACCTCAGCATCACCAAGTTCAAGAATTGCCTCTTCTCTTTGGCCTTCGCCAACCGCCTCATCCCTAGCAATGGCTTCCTCCATTTGGCCTTCCTTCAATAGCCATAACCTTGGCCATAAAGAGCTCAGTCCCCTTATCTTCATGAATTGGGACCAGGGGAATAGCAACCTCTTGGTGCTCAGGCACATCATCAATTGCGAGCTCTTCTCCTTGAGCCATAGCTCCTGCCTCGATCAGGGCACTAAAATCCCCATGCATGGAGGCTACATCGACATCAAAACCCCTCTCTGGAGCGAGTGCTTCGAGGCTTTCATCCTCGTCGGCCTTCATCCAAGCCGCCTTTGACTCAGGAACTACCCCTGGACTCAAAGGTGCTTCCTTAAGATCCAGAGTCACCTCCCGATCAAAAGTAATGTTAGTAGCCTCAGAGCGGCCGGAGTTGTCTACCTCAATTTTTGAAGAAAAAGAAAACATTTCAGCAGAAACAAAAGATGGTCTAGAAAGCACAAATGATGATACTAGAAGAATTCTTGAAAGGTCAGACGAGGAAGGGCTACCTTCTGATTCTGACAACACAGGAAGCTTGTCGCTCTTGCGTCTCCGAGAACACCGACTAACTAAAGACAGTGCATGATTGTCAGCAGTCGTCGGGTGCTTTTTTTTCTTTCCCCCTACTGGAATATGAGCTGCTGCTTCAGATTCACCTCTCGGAGAAGGCCCTCCAACCAATTTACTATTAGGGCCGCCCTCGATTAGGGTATTCAAATCTTGTGGTGGACTCTTCTCAAAACCAGGGACTTGTCGCCCCTCATCCCATTCAAAGAGGGTGCTGAGATTATCAAAGATGCTCCCAGTCCTCGTCTTCATCGCAAGAAACTCTGACGAGGCCTCATCAGCTGTTATCTCGCGTGGGAGACCTAAAGACCGCCAGTTGGAGGAATAACCCAAGGCAAACACCGCATCAAGAGCAGGTGCATCCGCCAGCCTCCTTTGCCTGGTGTCCTGGCACCAGTTACCATTCACCCCTTTGTAAAAGTGTTCCTTATCCCAATAGCCCTTACTAGTGATTCTCCATCAGTTCACATATGCCTTGGTTGTTCGAACTCTCTTACCAAAGTGAGGTAGCACATATTAGCTGGTCTTTGACATTTCAAGACACATAGACCAAGCGATCCGTACGTGCTCCCGTAGCCAACACTCTCAAAAAGTTCCAAACTCTTCCGCTTTCCCCTTATACACCTTACTCAGATGCCTTTTGAAGAATACCGAGAAGGGGCAGCTGTGGTCAAGCCCGTGCTGATGGGCGAACCAATGGGGGAAGTAGCCCTCTATCGGAGCACTGTGAGGAGTCTGATAAGGTAAGACTACCCCTCTGATGCTCAGCACAAACATGAGTTCCTTAATTGTTGTGGGAGCACCATCCAATTCTTTCCCCAATTCATCAATGAAAGCACGGTCGGTGAAGCTCTCGACTGGAAAGGGGACCTGCCTCATGTTCAAGGAATCATTGCAAATAGGCCCGAGCCTCCCCTGGGGTGTGAAATATAGCC
The DNA here is from genome assembly GCF_000471905.2 of Amborella trichopoda. Next base: position 525,607 of record NW_006498062.1, on the reverse strand, counting down.
CTTTGGTTCGCTATCCTCATCAAGAAGGGCCACAATTTATTCTCGGAGAATTGATGCTTGACATAGGTATCAAGGAAAAAAGCCCCCAACCACCAGCACACATAATGCACAGGGAATGGAGTTTTAAAATGTCCAGGAAAAGCTTCTCCTCCAACGATGTCGTTCCCTCCCTCTTTGCCCTTGTAGGCCTTTCCACAGGAGATGGCCCCCAAGCTGTGGTATATATTGCACAGGACTGGCTAAGCAAGGGCATATTGACGCCCTTTTGCCAAGTCACAGGCCACGTATAATACCCCTTGACGAATGTCGTACCCCAGCTGGGAAGCGCAAATTTACACAAGAACAGGGCCATGTAGGCAGCCAAGAAAACACGGTCATCACCAGTCTCGACTTGATATATTGGAGGCATCTCTTTTGCATCTGCCTTCCCTTTCCCCTTCAGAGTACCCTGGCCACCCTCGAGATAATCCCCACAGAAGAATTTCACCCATTCTGTAAAAGTGACTCTACCATTAGTAGAACGACCGACAATAGATTGGTAGGCCTCAAAGATCTTTGGAAGACTGGCCGACGACACTTCATCTCCCAATTTAGCACCACCAAAGATGATTGATTTCGGGGGCACGAACTCGTCACACATGGCCCCGATCATCAAGAGACCTCCAATAAAGCAAAGATCTAGCAAAGAGCTTCCCACTTATCCATGACTAAGAACCCAAGTATTGCAAACATAGCTCCATGTCTCCAGCAATACCTTTACTGTATTGGAGCAATAGTCGTAGTAGCTACTCGAACACTGGACCGCTGCTAATAATGAAGCACTCTCAAGTGTGCTTATGTACGATGCCAATACCTAGACAGTCCAAGAAGCATATCCCTTCAGGTATTGGTGCTCTCCCTGAATCCGGAGGCCTTTTGCTGACCACCTTGGTAGTCCTTTAGCGTCTACCATTTGCTTCCCGAAGGGAGGCAAGTTCTCCCTGGAAGCTATCTTTTGATGGATACGGTGAAGAAGTGTCATCCCTTCTTCAATATAGATGTTGTCATCAATGACCTCCTACACTTCAAAGCAAACCGGGACAGTAACGAAAGTGATTCTAAGAGGACACTCTAGCTCGGACACTAGCTGGGTAAGCCAAATGGGTTCATCCCTCAATAAGACCTCGCCTGGAAAATCATGAGTGTTGATTTCTCGTTCCTTTGGGAGACTCTTCCCATCAAGGATTTGATAAGAAGAGCCACCCATTATAAAGGGACTTAGTGGTTCACTCACAAAAAGTTTCTATTACACTGGATCAGTGCTGGTTGAGTCTGTTCAACACTCAGTGCCGGTTGAGCCTCTTAAACACTTAGCATCAGGTGAGCTTCTCAAATGCCCATCGCCGATTGCGTGTTAGCGATTAGGGCCAGTTGAGATTCTCAATGCCCAACGTCGGTTGCACGTCAAACGATTAGTGCTGGGTGATGTTGTTAAACACTCAGCGCCTGTTGAGATTGCCAAAACACCCCAGAGCCGGTTGAGTTTTTCAATGGCCAGCGCCGGCTGTGAGCGAACCTCTCACATGTGCCACAAATCCTAGTCATGGCACCTCGAAGCCGACTGACAACCGTCGCCACGTCCTTCAGCGTCGCCTGACACATGAACAAAAGCCAATCGTCATCACATCTTCAGCAACTGTACGCCTTCCTCATGACTGTTCACCACCAACAATTGTACGACCCATCTCTTGTGATCGTTCATCTTCCGTCGAAAGTTCTGTCACATGGCTAGAAACTCACTGAAAAAACTTTCCTGCCTACGTATTTTGGCCTGGACTTTATAAAAAACCTCACCGAGAAACTTCACCAAACATCCTCTAAGGTCCTGAAAACCTTTGCAACACCACGAACAGTGTTGAAAAGTTACCACAACATCAAGAAATATCTTAAAAATTCCCAGAAAACTCCCAAGACGTGCGAAAATACTCACTGCGGCGTTTCCAGCCTTTTCTACCAGAAAACAATTGCAACTAGAATTTCTTCTGTTTCCCAAAAAACTACCCAGGGAACTCGCCTTTCCTTGCTGCTCTCTCTACAACTTCACCAAATTCTTGGCAAAGTCTTCTCGCTGGAGGTCTTCCCTGCCAAATCGCCGGAATCCTGCTGTCTGCCAAAGAACCTTCACTGCAAAACTTCTGCTGAAGTCTTACTACTCGTCGGACCATCAACTGACCACCCTCTTCTCATCGTTAAAGAAAGCTTTTGCTTGAGTGTTTTTTACCCTTGGTGAAAAATGAGTGAAAAGCAGAGTTTTACCCCCATATTTAAACTACACTGCCCTTAGATGCCCCTCACAAATTGAGAATTATAATCGTGTCCAAGGAAAGCCAAGCGATAGTGGGCCTGGTCGGGCTTTGACTCACGGCCTGAGGTAACTTTCATCGACCCAATGCCCTGCGCTGGGTGAACTTAAAACCATCTTAGCACCAGGTAAATTTCAAAACAACCCTAGCGTCGGTTGACTAACGCTAGGTGAGTTTTGAACCACCTTAGCGTCAGTTGACTTAATGCTAGTTGTGTTTTTGAGAGCTCAGCACCTGTTGGACATTCGTATGAAACCATGATCGCTACACCTGGCACAGGCTGTATTATAAACATCCCATTGTCACCGAGTCCAGGCTGGATCAGTGTATGCCCTACCAATCTCCCAAGTAGAGGTGCACCCAAGCCGTGATGTGTCAACCCGAGTGAACTTACACCCAGGTCGTTGCACCCAAACCGTAGCCTCACCAATGGAGTCAGGAGCCGCCCCTCATCCCCAGTTAGAGCCTCACCCATACCACAACTCATTATCCCTAATGGAGTTAGAGTCATGTTTACTCATACAAACCCCAATGGGTCAACTTCACCCCAAGCTACCTTATTCCCAGGGAGTCGAGTTACCTGTCATAAGCCATTTCTCCATAGAGTCCCATCTTTCACCCTAGAGAATATGCTTACCCCCTTTAATCATTGTGAAGTCCGCCTTTGCTGGTCATCATTCATCAGGTCACCATTTTCATTTCAGCCCTCTGCTTGTGTATGGCCTTAACCATTTTATCCCCAGGGTCAAATTGCCATCCACAGACATATTCCTCATGGAGCTTCACCTACATTGCCACCCATATAATGATCTAGATGCACGACCCTAAACTCCATGGTCCGAACTATATGACATTAAACAGTAGTTGTGGTCTAGATGCACGACCCTAAACTCCATGGTCCAAACTATATGACATCAAACTATAGCTTTGGTCTAGATGCATGACCCTAAACTCCATGGTCCAAACTATATGACCTTAAACTGTAGCTGTGGTCTAGATGCACGACCCTAAACTCCATGGTCCAAACTATATGACCTTAAACTGTGGCTATAGTCTAGATGCACGACCCTAAACTCCATGGTCCAAACTATATGACCTTAAACTGTAGCTGTGGTCTAGATGTACGATCCTAAACTCCATGGTCTAAACTATATGTCCTTAAACTATAGCTATGATCTGGATGCATGAACCTAAACTCAATGGTCCAAACTATATGAACTTAAACTGTAGTTGTGGTCTAGATGCACAATCCTAAACTCCATAGTCCAAACTATATGACCTTAAACTGTAGCTGTGGTCTAGATGCATGACCCTAAACTCCATGGTCCAAACTATAAGACCTTAAACTGTAGTTGTGGTCTAGATGCATGACGCTAAACTCCATGGTCCAAACTATATGACCATAAACTGTAGCCACCCTAAACTTCATGGTCCAAACTATATGATCTTAAACTGTAGCTGTGGTCTAGATGAGTGACCCTAAATTCCTTGGTCCAAACTATATGACCTTAAACTGTAGCAATGGTCAAGATGCACGACCCTAAACTCCAGGGTCCAAACTATATGACCTTAAACTATAGCTATGGTCTAGATGTATGACCCTAAATTCTATGGTCCAAACTATATGACCTTAAACTGTAGTTGTGGTCTAGATGCACGACCCTAAACTCCACGATCCAAACTATATGACCTTAAACTTTAGTTGTGGTTTAGATGCACGACCCTAAACTCCATAGTAAAAAATATATGACCTTAAACTGTAGCTGTGGCCTAGATGCATGACCCTTAACTCCATGGTACAAACTATATGACATTAAACTGTAGCTGAGGTCTAGTTCCATGACCTTAAATTGCTCGGTCGATACTGCATGACCCTAAACTGCTTGGTCCATACTGCATGACCCTAAACTGCTTAGCCCCATGGTCCGAACTATATGACCTAAACTGTAGCGGAGGTCTAAATGCACGACCTTAAGGTGCATAGTCTTAGTTGTATGACTTTAAACTACATGACCATAGTCCAGTTGTATGACCTTAAACCATAGTGCACGTCCTTATCGCATGACGATAAAAGGCTCAACACCATGGTCCAACTATATGACCTTATACTGTAGTGGAGGTCTAGTTGCACGACCTTAAATTGCACAATCCTAGTTGTATTACTTAAAACTGCATAACCACAGTCTAGCTATATGACCTTAAAACATAGTGCACATCCAGATGTCATGATGATAAACTGCTTCGCACAGGTCCAAGAGGTATGACCATAAACATATCCCCACGTACGTGCACATGCCTACACATGAATTTTGACGCACGCCTTCCCTAACCTGCCTGTTAGTGTGCACGTGCCGTTTTGATAACACCCCAGTGTGACCATTCACTTTATCATTATATATCATTCCCTAGTGAGTCTCCCCCATGCTCACAAAATGGTGAACCATCTCGCCATCCAAACTCATTGCAAGTTAGTGAGTCACTAAAAACGTCCACTCACATTTCATACATCATCCAATCTTCCATCTCCCCAAGTGAGTCAAACCACCACCATACTCACTCCATGACCTTTATAAACTGACATTCATCACCGTCATGGTCCAGCCGTATGACCTTAAACCATAGTGAACATCCTAGCTGCATGACAATAAACTGCTTCGCGCAGGTCCAGAAGCCATGTCCTTAAAACCTGCCTTCACAGAAAAAAAAAAGTAGTAAAGAATAATGGGCATGGTGTATACATGAACAAGGGAACTCCATGAGTAAAAATGACGGATGGGCATGGTCACGAAACAATAAGCAAAAGAGTTTCGTGAATAAAAAATGAGCACAATGAAAACTCGAAAGGGCATCATGAGTAAAAATACACAAAAAGGGTGGACATGACCGAAATGTCATGGGTAAAAGAGCCCCAAATAAAAAGAAGTTGGTGAAAATCGTCTCTACGACATTGTTTCCCCAGTCTAAGTGAAAACCCACAAAGGGCGCTCGGAGTAATAAAATCAGCTTGATGCAACATTCGCTTCCACAGACAGCCTTAGATAGCACTCCCTACATCATCAAGACGTTCAGCAGGGTGTAGATGTTAAAATCATCCCTCATCTTCCGTCTTCAGTCTTGGGTGAACAAGTAGACCAGTTGATATCCTTCTTCAGTTTTGGGTGAACAGATAGCCTAGTCGACACCCTTCGTCTATCTTGGGTGAACAGGTAGCCCAGTCCACACCCTTCTTCAGTCCTGGGTGAACAGGTAGCCTAGTTGACATCCTTCTTCAGTCCTAGGTTAACTGGTAGGCCAGTCGACATCCTTCTTCAGTCCTGAGTGAACAGGTAGCCCAGTCGACACCCTTCTTCAGTCCTGCGTGAACAGGTAGCCCAGTTGATATCCTTCTTCAAAGATGGGTAACAACCTGCTCCGTCAACATCGTTCTTCAAGGACCTTCTCCCCATGCATGAAATGTGCATGCGTTCTCATTTTTTTTTGGACCTTCTACCCATGCATGAAATATGTATGCCTTCTCCTTCTCTTATGGACCTGCTCCCCATACAAGAAATGCGCATGCATTCTCCTTATCTTATGGACCTTCTCCCCATGAATGAAATGTGCATGCCTTCTCCTTTTTTTATGGACCTTCTCCCCATGCATGAAATATGCATGCCTTCTCCTTTTATTATGGACCTTCTCCCCATGCATGAAATATGTATTCCTTCTCTTTCTCTTATGGACCTTCTCCCCATGCGTGAAATGTGCATGCCCTCTCCTTCTTCTTTTATGGACCTCTCTCTCCATAAAGCTAGGTGATAAAGCAGCCCTGTCAAGGCAGGAAACTGGCAAAGCCAGTGTGGATCTTGCAAGAGATGTCAACTCGCCTAGCCGGCACGACCAGATGTTCGGGATCGCCTAATTGAACTTGCCCCCAACTGGACTCGATAGATGAGACCCATAATGATACTCTGATCGTCAAAAGTAAATCTGGTGTAACAGAAAATAGTGCCGCTAATTTATCTTTTCTCTCCTTAAAGTCTCCAAGGACGGACTCACGAACAATGCATTCATACGTCTGCGCATCTTAGTTACACCGTTACGTGAATCTTCTCGGCGGGCCCATGGTGCTGTGGCTAAGAAGGAAAGTAGTAAAAATCAAAGGAAACTTTTTGAATGATTGTCCTTCTCACTTCTCTTGAAGCACAACATTCGATGGGGAAAGCTGTTTGAACATATTTTTCAGCATCTTGGTCCTTGGTAGGAAAGGTCAATAAAGCCTATAAAATAGTGGAAATTCCTGATAGTGTCAGAATAGACCCAGAACTAGTCAATCCTTATAAGAACTCCAAAAGGCCACCTACCAAGTTTCATTGTGATCTGGCATGTCTAAAGCAGTGAACACAAATAAATAATTTTCATAAAATTGACCTCTAGCACCCTGAAATGGACCTTTCAATTGGAACTATATTTTCAGTATCTCAAATCACTGTGGATCCAGCGTCATTAGATCTGGCATGATCAAAATCCCTTATGGGCCAAGTTTCAGCTTATTCGGACAATCCAGGACAAAGATATGAGTAAAACATTGAAACATCAGGGGCTGCACATTATTCCCGTGTGGCCTCACTCCACAAAACACCATTAAAGGTGGTTGTTTTCATAGCCACGAGCAGCCACTTTCGGTGCCCATATCTCACTCAATCGGAGTTGGATCACTCTCAAATTTTGTGAACGTGTTCGTCTCGACGAGACGAGCGTTTTTATATGTGGTACACCCCGTGACGATGTCCAAGCAGGGAGAAATACTAAAGGAAAGTCGCTAATCCATGAAGGAAATTGCTGAAAATTCAGCAGCAGTGCACCTCGTTCAAGCAGCCGGATTACGGCGCTCGCATACCTGATCGGCACCAAACCAATTGCATTATGTGCGTGAGGTCCGAGGCTATCTCTGGTCCGAATCTTACTTACGATGAACTATTGGATTTCACACACGAAGGCATCAAAACTATTGTAAATTCCGGCCATCGAATTTTAAGATTCTAGCCAAAAACTCAAAGACAACAAAATCTTCATCCAGGCATGAAATTTAGTTATGTTTGTTGCAATGCGATCGTGACGGCATGCTCAGAGTGATTCAATGAAGAAGTCATGAAAAAACATCAAGGAACGAGCATATAATTGATATGAAGTTTTCAAGATTCATCCAAGATTCAAGTCTCGTGACCATGGCTCAAAAACATAATTCATGGCTCAAAGTTGGTATCAAAATGATCTCCATGTTGAGCCCTATAAGAAAATAATAGTCTTTCGATCAAACGGGCATCAGAACACCTTCGGGTCAACCATGGAAGATCACACAAGATCTCGGGTAGCAGCATGAACTGTTATGGAATTCCACACATTGTTAGGCAGGGGCAAAACAATCTTTTTGCACCAAGTTTTAGAATTTATTTAAATTCAGTTACATCATAATTATCTTCAATTAGGGTTACGTTTGGGAGTTCACCCATGTTTGGGCCCAATTCTATATAAACAGGCACCGCTTCATTATAAAAGGATGCTGGATTCATTCTTTGATCATTCAATAGAAATTTTCATTCTTGCTTGAGCCTGTGAGTAAGTCTTAGAGAGAGAGAGAGAAGAGAGAAGAAAGGGTTGGTACCCTTCGAATAGGTAACTTTCTCTCTCCTTCCCTCTTTCTCTCTCCTCCCCTTTTGTCATATCTCTCCCTCCCTCATTACAACTGGCTCAGGTCTAGCATAGGTTAGTTCTCCTCTCTCTCTCCTCTTATTCATCCCCAATGTCGGGAGGGGTTTTCCCTCTCTTTTTCTTCTTTCGTCCCCAACGCTAGGTGGGGTTTTCTCTCTCCTCTCTTCCCTAATAATCGGTGAACCCAACATCGATTGGATTTCTCTCCCTCTGTTCCCTAATAGTTAACGAACCACAATGCCTATTGGATTTCTCTCTCCTCTCTACCTAACAGTCGGTGAACCCCAAGGCCAGTTGGATTTCTCTCTCCTCTCTTCCCTAACAGTCAGTGAGCCATAGCGCTAGTTGGATTTCCCTCTCCTCTCTTGTCTCAGTTAGCGAAGCCTAACACCGGCTCAATCTCTCTCCCTTGCTTCTCTCCCATCGCAACCAGTGCAAACCTAGCGCCAGTTGGTGCTGTCCCTCTATTCTCTTTTGAAAGTTGATGAAGCGTAGCGCCAACTATCTTTTCTCTCTCTTCTCTTCTGAAACAGTCAGCAATGTCCAGCATTGACTGCATCTTCTTTCCCTCTCTCTGTTATCCTCATGTCTTCCCCCCCCCTCTCTCTGTTATCTCTGTCGTCTAGCCATAATGTTGTTGTGCTAGGATTGCTTGGCCTGTTTTATTTTCATGACAGACTGACCATCATGCTTAGCTAGTCGGTATTGGTAATGACATATAATAGTAATCATGTGAGTCAGACTTAGTACCAATCCTGTTTTACTACCACGTCAGGTCAAATACTCACCATCTTGATCCTCTCACTCAGTCGATCTTCCCTGTCACGTCTTTCTTCCCTTCTTCTTTTTGAATGTGTCTGCTTGTGTATGTTCATGAAAAGGGTGAGGTTTGACCTACCCGTCTTACAATATTTACCATATATGTGTGTAATTGCATAAAATAAGAAGAATATGAGCCAATAGAGGCTATTTTGGACCAGTTTCATCTGGGGGCTTTCTTCGTTATCTAAGAGGGCACCCACATGAGCCATCTCGAGTAAGTCCCGAACCCACCTTTAAAATTCCTCTCTCACAGGTTGGTAACACCTGCCCCTATTCTTGAACGAGGTTTCTAAGAGACCGATCTCATCAACGTCCCGAATCTTCCCTCAAAACTCGAGATGCATGCCGCCTAATCATCCAGATCTAGAGGGCAAGATCGTGGCACCTGTCTGTGCTTCATGACCTTAAACTGCACAGCCCAAGTCTTCCTTGCATGACCTTAAATTGTACAGCCTTGGTCCGTGCTGCATGACCTTAAACTGCATAGCTCAGGTCTATGCTGCATGGCCTTAAACTGCACAGCTCAGGTCCGTGCTGCATGATCCTAAACTGCACAGCCATAATCCAAACTATATGACCTTAAACTGTAGCGGTGGTCTAGTTGTACGGCCTTAAGTTGCATAGTCTTAGCTGCATGACTCTAAACTGCATAACCATGATCCAAGCTATATGACCTTAAATTATAGTGCACATCTTGGCTGCATAACGTTAAACGGCTTAGCCCAATGGTCCGAACTATATGACCTTAAAACTGTAGCGAAGGTCTAGTTGCACAACCTTAAATTGCATGATTCTAACTCTGCATGACTTTAAATTGCATGCCATGGTCCAAGCTATATGACCTTCAACCGTAGTGCACATCCTGGCCGCATGACAATAGACTTATTTGCACAGGTCCAGAAGGCGAGACCTTAAACACGTCCCAACACATGCACGCACGCCCTTTACATGCATTTTCATGCACGTCTTACCTAACCGACCCATCCATGTGTGCACACCACCTTCCTAATTCCTTAGTGAATCTCTTCATTGCCATTCATCATTCCCCCAATGAGTCTCACCTATGCTCACAAAACGGCAAGCCGTCCCGCCATCCATACTCGCTGTTAGCTAGTGGGTCACCACTTTTCACCCATCATTCATACAGCATCCATCTTTTATAGGTAGCCTTTTCCATCTCCCCAAAGTGAGTCAAACCACCATCAAAATCACTCCATGGCCTCAACAAACTGCCATCAATTATCACCACGGTCCAGCTGTATGACCTTAAACCATAGTGAACGTTCTGGCCGCACAACGTTAAAAGGCTTTGCACAGGTCCCGAAAGCACACATTCACAAAAAAAAAAAGGGGAAAAGAAAGAATAAAGGGCATGGTGTATACCAGGACAAGGGAACACCATGAGTAAAAATGATGGACGGGCATGGTCACGAAACCATGAGTAAAAGAGTTTCATGGAAAAAAACCTGGGCACAGTGAAAACCCAAAAGGGCACCATAAGTAAAAATGGAAAATAAGGATGGACTTGGCCGAAAGGTCATGGGTAAAAGAGCCCCAAATAAAAGGAAGTTGGTGAAAACCATCTTTAAGGCGTCGCTTCCCAAATCAAATTAAAAATCCACAAAGGACGCTTGGACCAATAAATAGGTTGATGCAGCACTCACCTCTATAGGTGGCTTCAACCCACATTTAAAGAGGAAAATCCTCGATGTAACAATACCAGGACCCCAAAAAATTTGAGCTTCAAGGAAAAATTTTTGACAGCCTGAGTCCATTCGCAAAGGACTCGAAAGACAAAAGACTCGCCAAGAAGGTAAGATAAGTCTCGCGAGCAAGAGCATTATTCCCACAAGGTCGCTAACGCACTTCAAGATGCTGAAGGCACCCTAAGAAAGCCAAGTCAGCCAGACCTTGGACATGTTATGCAGCAATGGGATTGAGCCCTTAGGGGACACCTCGGATAAGAAGAGAGGTATCTTACTTGTTGAAACTCCTAGCAGTGGGTAGGGGTTATTCCCAAAGCCGATCACCTCAATAAATTGAGGTACCCTACCCGTCAAAACATTATGGTGCACAACACAGACGGACACCAAACAAAGGCCCTCCAGCAGACCATCTAGAACAAATAACAAAACAAAATCCTCAAAACATGAACCAACACTAGAGGATGTAAAAACCTAGACTAAATGGGAAAAATGCCCTTCAACATGGCACTTCATGCCATACAGGCCTGATTCTGGCCAACGAGGTCCATACAAAATCCTCAACTTGTCAGAATCACAAACAATTCACGCGAGGCTGAGGAATTTGATAGGATCCCTCAAAATAGTCTCTTCTCCCCATAAAGTCTCCACAGATGGACCTATACATTACATAAAAACGTTTGACAATCCTAGCTACACCATTGCATGAATCTCCTCGACATTCATGTGGTCCTGTGGCGAGGAAGAAAGAAGTAATAAAGCCGAACAAATTTTTTCGAATGTTGTCCTTCTCGCTTCTCACGAAGCACAACATTCGATGAGGCAAGCTGTTTGAACACATTTTTCAGCACTTTGGGTACCCGATGCAGAAGTTAGTAAAGCCTCGACATATTAGGCAAGCTAGTCAATAAAGCCTCGACATATTGTGGAATTCCTGACAGTCTCAAAATATCCCCAAAAAGGGTTATAATATTTATAAGCACTCCAAAACGCCACTTGCCAAGTCTCACCATAATCGGACATGTCTAAGGAAGTGTAAACAAATAAACAATTTCAAAAAAAACAGTCTCTAGCACCCTGAAATGGACCCCATAACTAGAACTCTATTTTTGATGAGTCAAATTGTTGTGGGATCACCACCATTGGAGTCGACATGATCGAAAACCCCTATGGGTCAAGTTTCGGCTTAATCAGGCTCTCTAAGATAAAGTTATGGGTAAAAAACTGAAAAGGGGTAAGCCACACACTATTCTCGTGCGCTCTCCCTATACTAAATCACCATTAATGATGGTTGTTTTTATAGTCTCAAGTAGTGACTTTCAGGAGCCATATCTCACCCATCTTGAGTCGGATTGCACTCAAATTTTGTGAGCATGTTTGCCTCGTCAAGACGAGCATTTTCATATGTGGCACGCTTGGTGAAAATAGTTGAGTAGGAAGAAAAGCTAAAGAGAAATTTTCGATTCATGAAGAAAGTTACAGGAAAATAAACAGCGACACGCCTTGCTCGAGCGACGAAATCATGCCGCTCGCATAACAAATTGATGCGAGACCAGTTCCATCACGTGCATAAGGTTCAAGGTTATCCTTGGTCCAAACCCGGCATGTGATGAATAGTCGGATTACACACACAATGGCGTTAAAGCTGCTATAAATTTCGGCCTCGATTATTCAGATTTTGGTCAAAAGCCAATTGAGACGAAATCTTTATCCGGACACAAAATCGAGCTGCGATCATTGCAACATGATCGTGACTGCATACTCAGTGCAATTCAGTGAAGCAATCAAAGAAAAAAATCAAGAAACAAGCACACTATCGATCAAAATTTTTCAAGATCTATGCAAATTTCAAGTTGTAAGAAACATGATCCATGGCTCAAAGTTAGTATCAAATCGATCGTCATGTCGAGCCCGACAAGAAAGCAAGCATATTTCGATTAAACGGACACCGGACCAATCCCAAATCATCCATGGAAGATCACACAAGTTTTAGGGTAGCAACATGGACTGTTAGGGTAGCAACATGGACTGTTTTGGGATTTCACACATTGTTGAGAACGGGCAAAACAATCCTTTTGCACCTATTTTTAGAATTTCTTTTAATTCAATTAAAATGTAATTATCATCAATTTAGGTAGTTTTTTTGTGTACACTCATGTTTGGGCTCAATTCTATAAGTACATGCTAAACACAATTGTCAAATGACCCTTGATTTTTCAATCTCATTAATAAAATTTGGGAGTTTTCATATTGAAATTGTGGGCACATCTTGGAGAGAGATAGGAGAGAGAAGAAAAGGTCCGATACCCTTTGGTGATGGTAACTTCCTCTCCTCCTCTCATCTCTCTCTTTCTCTCTCCTCCTCTCATCTCTCTCTTTCTCCCTCCTATTGTTTATTTCTTTCTCTCCTCTCGTCTCTCTTTCTCTCTCATCCCCTCATCTATCTCTTTCTCTCTACTCTCATCTATCTCTCTCTTTCCTCTTTCTTCATGAATCTTCTTTATTCGCTTTCTTTCTCTCTCTTCTATCTTTCCTTTCTTTTTCCTCACTTTGCTTCTCTCTCCTTGATCTCTCTCTTTCTTCTCTATTTATGCATAATGGAGCCTATCGTTGGGTGTGATGTATTTCTACTTCTGAGACATAAACATTGAACTGGGCCTTAACCCGAGTGGCAAGCTAAGCCTCTGTCAAAGTTCTATTGTCTCCCCTTGTGTCATGAACGACAGAAGCTCATCGTCATTCATGTTTTCTCTCTCTTCTTAATTTTGTGTCATGGATGAGAGATGCTCATCGCTATCCATATTTTCTCTCTCTTCTTAATCCTGTGTCATGGACGGTAGAAGATCATCGCTGTCCATGTTTTCTCCCTCTTCTTAAGCCTGTGTCATGGATGGTGGAAGCTCATCACTATTCATGTTTTCTCCCTCTTCTTAATCATGTGTCATGGATGGTGGAAGCTCATCACCGTCCATATTTTCTCTCTTCTTAATCCTGCGTCATGGATGGCGGAAGCTCATCGCCATCCATGTTTTCTCTCACTTCTTAATTCTATGTCATGGACGGTGGAAGCTCATCATCATCCATGTTTTCTCTCTCTTCTTAATCCTATGTCATGGATGGTGGAAGCTCATAGCCATCCATATTTTCTCTTTCTTCTTAATCTAAGGTCATGGATGGTGAAAGCTCATCGCCATCCATGTTTTCTCTCTCTTCTCTCTCTTTTGTCATGGACAGCGAAAGCTCATCATTGTCCATATTTTCTCTCTTCCCACTCTCTTATCATGGATGGTGGAAGCTCATTACCATCCATGTTTTCTCTCTCTTCTCCCTCTTCCTTCTCTCCCTTCTTTCTTCTTCCCCTTTTTCTCTTCTTTCTCACTGCTCCTCTCTTCTTCTTTTCTTCTTTCTCTTTCCTTTCTTTTTCTCACATGCATGACATCGGTAATACTGTGCATGGCTCTCTTTCTCTTTCTTCTTCTTCTCTCTTTCCTTCTCGTTTGACTAAGGGAGGCTAAGTCAAACACTGCCATGGTAGTCTCGTTGTCTAACAGTATTTTTGTTGTGTCAGTCTTAGTTACTGTGCCCACCTTACTGTCACAAAAGGCAAGCCATCGTACCAGGCTGGCCGGTGATCGTTCTATTGTCTAGTAGTATTGTCGTTGTGCAAGTCTAGTTACTGTGCCCGCCTTGCTACCACACTGGGTCAATCACTTTCAGGTCTAGCTACTGTTTTAGTCTAGCCACTTAGTCAAATTCTTATCTCCCCCATTCTTGTATTCTATCTCCTTCTTTTTCTTTCATCTATCCTCTTACCCTTTCTTCTTTTGGATATGCCCGCCCCTGTACATTCTCTCAAAGACAAAGTGGGGTCCCTTTGGCCCATTTTTCTTGTAAAATTAACCATGTGTGTGATTATAGAAACAGGAGAGTACTGGCCAAGGGAGGCGATTTCGAACCAGTTGAAGGACTGGGGGGATTTTTTCGTGATCTAAAAGGGTGCTCACACGACTCAACCCGATTAAGTCTCAAACTCACTTTAAGTTCCTCTCTCATCGGTTGACATACCTGCCCTTGTTTCCTAACCAGGTTTCTGAGAGAGCGATCTCAAGTCCCGGGTTCCCTTGAAACCCGAGACACGTGCCACCAGGTCATCCCAACCTGGAGGGTGAGATCGAGGCACCTAATCACCTAGGTGTACTCCATCACTTGGGGCTGCGACTTCCTAACACTCAAGCATTTCTTCAACTATAACCTATACATCGGTTCGAACAACAATCTCTTGAGGGTCGAGGTGTCAACTCCAGGTTCCTCCCTTGGAGCAGCAACTCCAGTGCCTTCATTTTTAGCTCCGTCAATCTCCATTGGAACCAGCTCTGACTCAACAGTGTTTGGGGAATATCAAGACCCACCCCAAGTTCAGGTGTCCCCTCTTTGTCAGAAGCAATGATGCTGGGCCTAGTAGGTCCAAAGTCAACCACCTTAGTCTCCAAAGTGGCCAAAAATAGCTCAGGAGTGGCAGAAGGTGACTCGGAAAGAGCAGAGGGTGAGGAGGAGCAGAGAATTCCAAAGAGGCAAAAGATGAAGAGCCATCAGCCGATTACAGAATGGCAACAAGTCTTACAATCCTATTTTTTTTAGCAGGCCTGACGGCTCGGGACAGTGTGCGAGTGACAGCAGGGGCAACACGCTTCCTCTTTTTTCCTACCCTCGATGGAGGATCAGTTGTCTCAGAACTCTTCCCACGAGAATAGCCTGTAGTAAGAGCACTATGAGGACCAATTCCTATCAGTGCATTCAGGTCTTGTATCGGGTACCTTTGGGCCCTCCCCCCACTTGAAGACAGAACCGAGTTTATGAAAAAGGCTCCCCGTCCTCTTCTCCATAGTCAGAAATTGTGAGGAGGTTTCATTCGCTGCTATCTGGAGAGGTACCCCAAGAGCCTCCCAATTCCAAGGGTGATCCGAGGTAAAATTCTCTCCTAAAGGAGGGGTCTGGAGTATCCTCTTTTTCCTGGTATCCTAGCGCCAATAGCAATTATGCCCCTTTCAGGGGTGATTAATCTCCCAGTACCCTCATCTGGTAATACTGCACCAGTTCACATAGGCCTGAGTCGCTCAGGTCCTTCTACCAAAATGTGGTATCACATACTTACTAACCTCAATCATTTCCGAACATGTGGTCATGCAGTACAGATATGCTCTGGGGACCATGAATCATGGCCCCAGCTCTTCTTTTCTACCAGTGTTCACTCTACCATGACATTTTTCAAAGAACATAGAAAAGGAACAACCCTGATCAAGCCCATGCTGATGGGAAAACCAATGGGGGAAGTACTTTTCGAGTATAGCATTCCATGAGGTTCGATAAGCCAAAACCCCACCTCTGACGTTCAAAATGAATATGAGCTCCTTGATGGTTGTGGGAGCACCATCTAGTGCCTTGCCAAGTTCATCAATGAAGGTGTGGTCTGTAAAGCCATCAACTGGAAAGGTGACCCAACACATGTTAGAGAACCCATTCCCAAATAAGTTACGAGCCTCCTCCTGGTTGTGAAAGATTGCCTTATGCCTAGCAATCCTCATCAAGAAGGGGTATATCTTCTCCCTCGTACCCGGATATCTGACATATGTGGCAGGTAAATAAGCTCCTAGCCACCCGTATACATAATGGACAGGGAATGGTGTCTTGAAATCCCTGGGAAAGCTTCGCCCCCGTTAAGGCCAATGCCTCCCTCTTTGCCTTTATAGGCTTTTCCCTTAGAAATGGCTCCCAGCCCATGATAGATACTGCATAAAACTGGTTGAGCAAGGGCATATTGGCGCCCTCTTGCCATGTCGCAGGCCATATAGAATGTACCTGGACGGATGTCATCTGCCCCTCCGGGGAGTACGAACTTGCAGAGAAACAGGGCCAAATATGTGACCAAGAAGACGCAATCATCATTGGTCCCAAGTTGGTAGATTGGAGGCATCCCCTTAACAACTGCCTTTCCCTTCTTTCTTGAAGCACCTGAACCATCCTCCTCGGGGTAATCCCCACAAAAGAATTTCACCCATTCGGTGGAGGTCACCTGACTCATGCTAGATTTGGAAAAGAGCAACTGGTAAGTCTCAAAAATTTTCTGGAGGCTAGCAGGTGGTTCCTCTTCCCCCAAGCGAGCACCACCTAAGATGACTGAGTTCTGAGGCATGAACTCGTCATACATTTCTCCGATTAGCGAAAGGCCGCCAATAAAATAAAGATCCAGTAAGGAGATTCCTACCTCCCCATGCCCAAGGAGCCATGTGTTACTAACAAGACTCCAGGTCTTTAGCATTACCTTAACGGTGTTGGAACACCGATCATAATAGCCAGCAGAGAACTAAACTGTTGTTAACAAAGAAGCACGCTCAAGAATGCTTCCGTGTGATCCTAGCACTTGGGTGGTCCAAGAAGAGTGTTCCCTCTGTACTCTGAAACTAGTAGAAGACCAAATCAGCCCCTTGGTCTTCACCATCATCTTTCCTAGAGTGGGAAAGTTTGCACCAGAAGCTACGTTTTAATGCATGCAATGAAGAAGAGCAATCCCTTCCTCAACACTGACGTTCCTATCATTATCCTCCCGAACTTCAAATCGAATTGGGTCGGTAATGAAAGTGACACAGAGCGGTCACTTCGATTTGCATGTCAGAGCTGTCAACCAAATAAGTTCACTCCAGACTAGACTCTCACTAGTAATTCACTGGTGCCAAGTTGTCCTCCCTTTGGAAAGTTCTTCACGTATGGGATTCTATTTGAAGGCCTGGCCATCAGACTGACTTTTAAACACTCACTATCATGTGGAAATTACCAAAGCACAAGGCTATCACTACGCGTAAAAGGCGTTGACTAGTGTCGTGCATGACTAACGTCGAACACCTGTTGTGCATGTTAAAGGCTAACGTCGCTTGTGTTTTGAAGGCCTAACGCCGGCTAAACTAATGTTAATTGTGCTTGCTGAAGACTAAGGTCGAGTGCCTTCTGAAGGCCTAACGCCGGTTATGTCCTTAGAACTATCGCCGCTTGAAGCAATGCCGCTCGTATCTCTTGCACATGGCACAGTCTGCACACATGTCACCTCGAGCCATGGGAGCCGCCTGACAACTACCACCACGATGCAGACTAATGCATGTTTCGTACGTGTGGACTGACAGTCATTCATCCCATGACTATCCGAATTCTTGTGATTGCTCGTCCCCTCGATTCTTCGGTTTCTCACCAGAAACCACTTTTAAATTAAGGGAAAACACTTCCGCTCATCGTTGTTACTCTCCCACCACTCCCCGGTGATGGAAAACCACCGAGAACGATAGAAAGTTCAAGGAAATGTCTGGTGGCCTTCACTTTCCTCTTTCCCACCTCTTCGGTGACCTAGAATCTTTGTCGGAATACCTTTGCAACTCACCGGTGTTCTCCCTTCTTCACCTGAACTCTTTCTTCCTCAACAAAAACTTTGACACTTTACCAGCAAAATCCCAGGAATACCCTGCCATTGTGCTCGTCGGAGTTCTCGTTGGAGTTTCTTTTTTCTCTCTCTCACTGTTAAAACTCTTTTTTGTTTACCTTCGGTAAAACAACAAAAAAAGGGGTCTTCCCCCTTATATAGAAGACAGTTCCCCAACGTACCCATCGCATAGCAAGAATACCAGACAAGTCCCTAAAGGCCAACGGGAAATGGGCTGAATCGGGTCAGGCTCAGACCTGAGGTCCAAACAAAGGCTTACCGCCTCCTGTGCAACATCGACCACCATCCTTCAGATGGGCTGAACCGGGTCTAGCTCAGAATCGAGGCTCGAATAGAGGCTTACTGCCACCTGTGAAATGCCGAGCATCAACTTTCAGAATGACAGGACTGGACCAGGCCTAAGCCCGAGGCCCGAACACAGGTTAACGCCGGCTGTGTTTTATATCACCGTTTGTGACTAACGCCGCGTGCAACCAACGTTGTGCGTGCTAAGCATGTCAATACTACTGCCACCTTTGACAACTCCTATGCATACTAGCGCCGCTCGTGCTAGCGTTGTGTGTGCCAATGTTACCACCACGCGTGTTGCTGATGTTGATGGATAGTGTCGCGCATGTGTTAGCACCTAGTTTCTGCTATGTGTGGCCTACCACTATCCCTAGTGGAGTTACACCAAAGCCGTAACCCCTGTCATCCCCTGCGGAGTTGCATTCAGGTCGTTCCAATGAGGCCATGACTAGTCATCCTCAATGGAGTCAGGAACAAGCCACTGTCCCTCATCCCCAGTAGGAATTTCACCCATACTGAAGCCCATTGATCCCCAGTAGAATTAGGGTCATGCTTACCCCTTTAATCCATAGTGGTTCTGTCTCGCACCAAGCTATCTTAACCTTAGAAGTCAGGTTACTTTCCATAGGCCTATCGCCCATGGAGTTTCATCTTTCACCTTAAGGAATCATAGTTGTCCCCTCATCCCAAAAGAAGTCTGCTTCTCCATCTAAACCCCTGCTGTCCTTAATCATTTTTTCCCCAAGGAGTCAGATTGTTATCCATAGACCTATTCCCCATGGAGCTTCACAAATATGACGACCCACACAATGGTCCGTGCTGCATGACCTTAAACTGCACAGTATTGGTCTAGGTGCACGACCCTGAAACTGCATGATCCAAACTATGTGACCTTAAACGTCTAGTTGCACGATCTTAAACTACATGGTCTTAGTTGCATGACTTTAAACTGAATAGCCACGGTCCAAGCTATATGACCCTAGATCATAGTGCACGTCATGGACGCATGACGTTAAACTGCTTTTCACAGCTCTCGAAGGCATGACCTTAAACTCACCCCCACACACGTGCACACGCCTTTTACATGCGTCTTCATGCACGTCTTTCCTTACCGACCCGTCCATGTGCGAGCACCACCTTCATAATTCCCCAATGAATCCTTTCATTATCATTCATCATTCTCTAGTGAGTCTCACCCATGCTCACAAAATGGCAAGCAATCACGTCATCCATATTCGCCGTCATCTAGTGGGTCTCCACTTTCTGCCTTCCATTCATACATCATCCATCTTTCATAGCTAGTCTCGTGCCATCTCCCAAAACTGAGTCAAACCACCGCCATACTCACTACATGGCTTCTACAGACTGCCACCCATCTCTATTATGGTCCAGTTGTATGACCTTAAAATGTATCCTGACCGCATGACATTAAAAGGCTTCGCACAGGTCCCAAAGGCATGACCGTAAACACGCCTTCACCAAAAGCATAACGGGCATGTTGTGTACCTGGGAAAGGGAATGCCAAGAGTAAAAATGACGGGCAAGCATGGTCACAAAACCATGAGTAAGAGAGTTTCGTCAATAAAAACTCGGGCACAGTGAAAACCCGAAAGGGCATCATGAGTTAAAATGGAAGAATAAGGGTGGACATGGCCGAAACATCATGGGTTAAGGAGCCCCAGATCAAAAGGATGTTGGTGAAAACCATCTCTACGGTGTCGCTTCCCTAGTCCAAGTGAATTTTGCAAAGGACTCTTGGACCAATAAAAAGGTTGCTGCAGCACTCGCATCAACAGGTGGCTTCATCCCACATTCAAAACAAAAAAATCCCTGGTGTCACAATATTAGGACCCAAAAATACAAACATCAAGCAAGATTCTGACAACCTAAGTCCATTTATTAAAAGGACTCAAAAGACAGAAGACTCGTCAAGAAGGCAATAGAAGTCTCATAAGGAAGAGCACTATTCCCACGAGGTCACTGACACACTCCAAAATGCTATAGAAGCCCCAAGAAAAGCCAAGTTAGCCAGAACTTGGACCTGTTATGTAAACAAAACTGTTAGCAGTAGGCAAGGGTTATACCTACAACTGGTCACCTCGATAAACTGACGTACCCTGCCCACCGAGTACAATCTGGTGCACCACACAAACGGACACCAACCAAAGGCCCTTCAACAAACCATTCACAACAAACAACAAAACAAACAAACTTAGACCAAATGCGAAAAACATGCCCTTCAACATGACACTTGACCGCTAGACGGGCCTGATTCTGACCAATGAGGTCCATACAAAATCCTTAGTTGTCAGAATCCCAAATAGTCCCTTGAGGGTGAGGACTTCAACAGGATCCCTTAAAAAATTCTCTTCTCCCCATAAAGTCTCCAAGGATGGACCTGTACATTGCATCCAAACATCTGAGCATCCTAGTTACAACATTGCATGAATCTCCTCGGCGTTCACATGGTCTTGTGGCTAGAAAGAAAAAAGTAATAAAGCTGAAGGAAATTTTTTGAATGTTGTCCTTCTCGCTTCTCTCGAAGAAAAACATTTAGCGGGGCATGCTATTTTAAGACATTTTCAGCACCTGGGTCCCTGATGCAAAATAAAGAGGAAGCTGATCAATAAAGCCTGAATAACAGTGGAATTCTTGATAGTCTCAAAATTTCCCCATAATAAGTGCAAACTATTCATAAGAACTTCAAAAGGCCACCTGCCAAGTTTCATCGCAATCCGAAATGTTTAGGGTAGTGCAAACAAAGAAAAAATTTCAGAAAAATCAGCCTCTCGCACCTTGAAACAGACCTCGTAACTAGAACTCTATTTTTAATGTGTCAAATAGCTGTGAGACCACTAGCATTGGATCTGGCACAGTCGAAAACCCTTATGAGTCAAGTTTCGGCTTAATCGAGTGCTCTAGGACAAAGTTATAGGTAAAATATCGAAAAGGGGTAGGCCGCACACTATTTCTGTGTGCCCTTCTTGCACCAAATCACCATTAATGGTGACTAATTTTTCAGTCTCAAACAGTGACTTTCGGGGGCTATATCTGACTCATCTCGAGTCAAATCGCACTCCAATTTTGTGAACATGTTCATCTAATCACGGCGAGCGTTTTGATATGTGGTATTCCTCGTGATGACACTCGAGTGGGGAGAAAAGCTAGAGAGAAGTTGTTGATTCATGAAGAAAGTTGCAGGAAAATCAGCAGTGACACACCTCGCTCGAGCGGCCAAATCAAGACGCTAACGCATCGAATTGACGAGAGACCAATTCCATCATGTGCGTAATGTTCGGGGCTACCATTGGTTCAAACCCTGTACTTGATGAGTGGTCTGATTTCACATACAAGTGTGTCGAAGTTGCTGTAAATTCGTGACGCCGAATTCAGATTTCAGCCAAAACCCAAACAATGTGAAATCTTTGTCCGAGCACGAAATCAAGCTGTGTTTGTTCTCATGTGATTGTGATGGCATGCTCAGTGCAATACAGTGAAGAAATCATAGAAAAACATCAATAAACGATTGCACTATCTATCAGAAGTTTTCAAGATTTATGCAAATTTCAAGTCGCATGATCGTGGCATAAAAACACAATCTGTGGCTCGAAGTTGGTATCAAATCGATTTCCATGCCGGGCCCTAGAAGAAAATAATCATCTTTCAGAAAAACGGGCACTAGAGTAACCCCAGATCATCCATGGAAGATCACACATATTTTAGGGCAGCAGTAGGGACTATTTTTAAATTCCATGAATTGTTAGGCAGGGGAAAAACAGTCATTTTGTACCCATTTTTAGAATTTATTTTAATTCAAAATAATTGTAATTATCATCAATTGAGATAGTTTTTGGGCATCCACCCATGTTTGGGCCCAATTCTATAAATACATGTAAAACTAATTGCAAAGTGCCCTTCCCGGGGACCGCCTCATACTTTCAATTGATCAATAAAGTTCGTGTTTTTACTTTGAGTTCATGCGTGCTTCTCGCAGAGAGATAAGGGAGAGAGAAGAAACCCTTCGATAACGTAATTTTCTCTCTCCTCCTCTCGTCTCTATCTCTTTCTTTCTCCTCCCTTCTTCTCATTTATCTCTTTCTCCTTCTCTTCTTTCCTCTAACTCTCTCATCTCCCTCTCAAACATGCACGTCAATGATAATCGTCGTGCATGCCTCCCTTTTTTCCCTCTCTCCTTCTTCCTTCCTCTTTTCTTCCTGCTTTTCTTCTCTTCTCTCCCTCTCTTCTTCTCCTTTCTTCTTCATTCTTTCTGCTCTGTCTTTCTGTCTATCTCTCTGTGTCTGAACATGCATGGAGATGGCAATGTCGTGCATGAATCTCTTTCTCTTTCTCTTTTTTCCTTCTCTCTCTGACACACACGGTGGTGGCAGCACCATGTGTGTTTCTTTCCCTCCTCTTTTCTTATTCTTCTTCTCTCTTTCCTAATCTCTTTCTTTTTCTTTCCTTCTTTCTTCCTCTAGATCTCGCCCAATCTCTATCCTCACTTTTCTTTACCCTCTCTTCTTTCCTTTCTTTTCTCTCTACTTTCTTTTCCTCTTCCTCTTTCCTAAAACCCTATTTCTTCCCCCCTGTCTTTCTCTCAGTGTGTTATTTCCTTTCTCTCTTCTTTTCCTTCCAGTCATACACGACGATGCCCATCATCGGGTATGACATATTCAGTTTTCCCTTATCCTCTAGAGACATGCACAATGAGCCGAGCCATAACCCGAGTGGCAGGCCGGGTATCTATCCAAGTTTACCCTTTCCCATGTTGTGCACGGTGATGCTCATCGCCATGCATGACACTTCTTTCCCACTTATGTCTCTTCTTCTATCATGGACGGTGGAAGTCCATCATTGTCCATGTTCGTTATCGCTTCTCTTTCCTCTATCATGGACAGCGGAAGACCATCGACATCCATGTTCTTCTTCAATCTCGTATGTTCTCTCTTCTTTCTCTCTCTTATTCTCTCTCTTCTTTCTCTCTCTTCTTCTCTCTCTTCTCTTCTCTCTTCTCTTCTCACTACTTTCTCTCTCTTCTTTCTCTCTCTTCTCTCTTCTTTCTCTCTCTTCCCTCTTCTTTCTCTCTCTTCTCTCTTCTTTATCTCTCTATTTTTCTCCCTCTTCTTTCTCTCTCTTCTTTTTTCTCTCTTCTTTTCTCTCTTCTCTTCTCTCTTCTTTTCTTATGCTTTCCTTATTCTTCCCCCTTCCTTACTTTCTTTTACATCCTCTTGTCTCTTCTTTCTTCCATCATCTCGTCTCCTCTCTTCTTGTCTTCTTCTTTTTTCTTCTCTACTCTATTTTTCTCTTCTTCTTCTTCTCTTTCCTCCTCTTCTTCTACCATTCTTCTTCTCTCTCTACTTTTCTTATCTCTCTTCTTCCTCTTTCTTCATCATGTCAATCTAGCCACTGTGCTAGGTTAGTCGCTCGATCAAATATCTCTTTCTTTTCCTTTCTTCTCTCTTCTTCCTTTTACCAACCCTCATCTCAACATCTCTTCTCATTTCTCTTTTGAATGTGCATGCCTGTGTACATTCACCCAATAACAAGGTGGGGTCCTTTGACCCACTTGTCTTGTAAAATTAACCATGTGTGCGTGATTGCAGAAACAAGAGAATACAGGTCAAGGGAAGCGATTCTGAACCAGTTGTAGAACTGGAGGGCTTTCTTCATGATCTAACAGAGTGCCCATGTGAGCTAACCCGAGTAAGTCCCGAAGCCATCTTAAATTCCTCTTTCATCGGTTATTATACCTGCACTTGTTCTTGAGCAAGGTTCCCAAGAGAGCGATCTCATGTCTCGGGTTCCCCCGAAACCTGAGACACATGCTGCCAGATCATCCAGATCCGGAGGGGGAGATCGAGGCACCTAACCGAAGTTGTCTCGACTACCTGTAACCTTTTTAATGGACTTCCTAGTAAGGATCTCCATGATAAATCCCCTCTTGAAGTTTTAAATAAAAGGAAGATTAACATCTCTCACCACCGTGTTTTTTAGTGTGTTTTTTTTTCTCAGATTCTTGATCATAAGCATGACAACTTGATTCACGCGCTAATAAGTGTATTTTTGCTAGATAATCCACCACAAAAACAGGGTATCAATGTTATAGTCCAATACAAAAAAATTTCTTTATTTTCACAAATGTTCAATTTTTTGATGATGAACCCTATTTTCAACCCAACTCTGAATTATCTAAAAACAGGGCTTAGGGGGAGTATCCTCTTCCAATTTTTGTTAGTCAAAACAACAATTCCTATGAATGAAATCTGGAAAATCAAGAAAATTGGGAGAATCAGATATTGGCAATGACAATGAGAATGAAGCTGGTTAACACCAGTGACACTCCAAGAGGTAATAATCTTGTGGCCCATCATGCTGATCCTCCCCTTCATAAGTCATCTCTTGTTACTTGCCCTCCTCCAAGATTGTAGGACTTTTTTACTTATCATGATACTTCTCACAATATTCAAAATCAAATTTGCTACAAATTGTTTTTTTCAAAGTACTTTGCTTTCTTGAGTTCTATTTCTAATAATGTTGAACCTAGTAATTTTAATGATGCCTACTCTCAAACTGTCAGGAGGAAAGCTATGGAAGATGAACTCTTGGCCCTTGATAAAAACCATACTTGGGATATAGTTCGTTTACCCAAAGGAAAAAAGGTCGTTGGATGTAAATGGGTTTTCAAAATTAAATACAATAGTGATGGTACCATTGAGAGGCATAAGGCGAGACTTGGTGCTAGAGGTTTTACCCAAACATATGGTGTGGGTTATAAAGAAACCTTGGCCCCTGTTGCTAAGATGGGTACTATTCGGGTTCTTCTCTCCATTGCTCTAAATTGTGGATGGTCTTTATGGAAAATGGATGTTAAAAATGCACTCTTTCATGGAGACCTTGACAAAAAGTGTACATGAACATTTTTCCAGGTCATCCTAAAGAAGGAAATCCTAAACTTACCTGTAGACTTAAAAAGGCACTATATGGACTCAAACAATCTCCGAGAGCGTGGTATGCAAAACTGAGTACTGCTCTATTGAGAATAGGGCTTAAAAATGCTACTATCGACTCTTCTTATTAAGTAAAAATGGAATTGTTGTTGTTCTTGAATATGTTCATGATATTGTAATAACTAGTAATGACAAAGAAGGAATCTCCAAGCTAAAAGGATATTTTCAAAGCAAATTTAGTATTAAAGATTTAGGACAACTCAAGTACTTTCATGGAATTGACGTTGCGTACTCTTAAAAGGAATTTTTATATCTCAAAGAAAGTATGTTTGAGATCTCTTAAAAAATCTTGCCCTAGAAAAGGAATTTGGCTAAAATATAAAATCACATTGATGTTGTTGGATATTTTGATGCTGATTGGGCTGTATGCCTAAATGATCGAAGGTTTACTACTACTGGGTTTTGTACAATGGTGGGCGGAAACCTTGTCACATGGAAAAGTAAAAAGCAAAGTTTGGTCACCAGATCAAGCGCATAAGTCGAATATAGAGCTATGGCTGCAACTGCAAGTAAACTTGTTTGGTTGAAGTTTCTCCTTCAAGACCTCAGGTTTCAAGTAAAACTACCAATGAAAATGTTTTGTGACAATTGAGATGCCATTCATATTGCTTCAAATCCTGTATTTCATGAAAGGACTAAACACATTGAGGTAGATTGTCACTTTGTTCGTGATAAGGTTCAAGTTGGAATTATTAACACTCCATTTGTTCAAAGTAAAGACCAATTGGCAAATATTTTTATCAAGGAAATATCAAAGACTAATTTTTTACAAGCTTTGAGCAAGTTGGTCTTAATTGATATCTACGCACTAACTTGAGGGGGAGTGCTGAAGGATTCACGGTCAGCCCTATAGTTTCCTAAATTCTTGGGGTTGCTTTATTTGTTGCTATTCTTTTGGGGTTGTTTATTTGTTGCTATTATTTTGGGATATTTGGAATCAAAAGATCCCTATTAATATGGGGAGTTTCCTTCTTGCTCGTTCTTTAGTTTTTATGTACAAAAACATTGTAAAGTCCACTGCAAAGGGATAATAAGAAAAAGGGAGTAGAGAGTTGATACTTGTGGATGCAGGCAATCTTAGCCGAACCACGTTAAAATCTGAGTGCCTTCTTCTTCTTCTTCTTTATCTTCTCACATTTGTTTTCAGATTTATTACTGATGTTTTGGTCAGCCGATATTTCATTATTCCCCGACTTGCTAGCTTTGAGTACCTCCATCTCTCTTCGTTATCTTAATAAATATCGCACTTACTAAAATAAATAAATAAATAAACCCCCTCTCTCTCTTATTTGACGAAGTTAATAGTTTGTTATTTCATCCCATCGACAAAATCTATTTCCCTATGTATAGGCAAATATTTTTGATGAAAAGGTCCATTGATCTGGATTTTTTTGCTGATGCACAAGCACCATTGAATGGTTTGGATTGCACCAACCTCATCCAATGGCTAACAATAAAATGCAAAAAAACAATTTCCCATAAGGTTGGGTGCATGTGCCCAATTTTCATTCCACTTATATGTTCCATCTTTGGTCTTGTCAATCACTATATATATATATATATATATATATATTGGAAATGATATCATGCCACCATGTCATTGTATTAGAATGAAATCACGCTTCTCGAAATTTATGTTTGTAGTATTTGTATGACGTAAAATTTTGTTTACACATGTTCTTCATCTCAATAATCGATCTAAAAAAATGAAATTTAATTTGTACCCTATATATGGTGAAAATGAACCCCCTACAACAAGGAATATAGATCATCCATTTAGTGAATATTAAGTTCTAGGCCTTTATGAATTTAAAATCAAAGTTTTCCTTTTAACATTGTTAATCTAATGACAATAAAGTTATCTTAAAATTTTTGAAGTTTTAAGACTTAGATCTAAGTATCTCACCAAAATGGATGGCCTATATTAATTGGGCTACAAAAAAAACACTTTAGGTTATTTTTTCAAAATTTTCTTTTTTGTAATTGTTGTTTAAAATGGAAAAAGGGTATATAAAAATTTTGGGTCCAACAAATGACCCTAAAATAGTTATTGAAGATTGTTTCATTATATTACTCTACAACTGTTACATAAAATCACTATA
>NW_006498062.1:456484-485231 GCF_000471905.2 Amborella trichopoda | reverse complement strand
CCCTTCTCTCTCTTTCTGATGCAACAGGCAAG
Organism: Amborella trichopoda; assembly: GCF_000471905.2. Next base: position 485,199 of record NW_006498062.1, on the reverse strand, counting down.
GCTTAACATTGATCGGTTTCCTCTATCTTCTCTCTATGTCTCTCTCTTCTCTCTTTCTTTCTCTTCTCTCTCATTCTCTCTCTTCTATCTTTTTCTGATGCAACTGATAAGGCTTAGCACCGGTTGGTCTCCTCTCTCTCTCTTCTCTCTCTCTCTCTTTTCTTTGTTTCTTTCTCCATCTTCTCCTCTCATCTCTATCTTCATTTATCCCCTTTTGATGCAATCGACGAGGCTTAGCGCCAGTTGGTTTTCTCTCTCTTCCTCTGTCAATCGGTGAGACCTTACGCCAACTGCTTTTCTCTTCCTCTGTCAGTCGATGAGACTTATCACCAACTGAGTTTCTCTCTCTTCCTCTATCAATCGACGAGACCTAGCATCGACTGGTCTTCTCTCTCTTCCTCTATCAGTCGGTGAGCCTTAGCATCGACTGGGTTTTTCCCTCTTCCTCTGTCAGTCGGCAAGGCCTAACGTCGACTGGCTTTCTCTCTCTTCCTCTCTCAGTCGGCAAGACCTTGCGCTGACTGGGTTTCTCTCTACCTTTGTCAGTTGGCAAGACTTAGCATCAACTAGGTTTCTCTCTCTTCCTCTGTCATTCGAAGAGATCTAACATCGACTGGGTTTCTCTCTCTTCCTCTATCAGGCAGCGAGACCTAACATCGACTGGGTTTCTCTCTCTTCCTCTATCAGGCAGCGAGACCTAACATCGACTGGGTTTCTCTCTCTTCCTCTATCAGTCGGCGAGACTTAGTACCGATTGGATTTCTCCCTCTTCCTATGACAATCGGCGAGACTTAGCACTGACAGCTTCCTCCCTCTTTCATCTCCTAAAATAGTCTGCAATGTCTAGTGCAGACTGTATCTTCTCTCCTTTATTCTCCCTCCTATCTTCCTTCTTCTCTCTCCTTTTGTCTATTCCATTCTTCACTTCAAACCGTTCCTCTGTTACTCTTGCGTTTGACCAAGAGGGATTGAGGTTAGCAGCTCATAGCAGGCCTATAGTCTAGCCATAATGTTGTTGTGCCAGGATCACTTGGCCTGCTTTACTGCCACAACAGATCAACCATTGTGCATAGTTGGTCGATATTGGTAATAATGTCTAGTGGTGATCCTGTGAGCTGGTCTTCATTATCGAGCCCATTTGGCTACCACGTTATGCCAATGATCAACCAGCCTAGTCATTGCTTTGATCCTCTCGCTTGGTCGAATTCTTCTCTCCCCCCGTCTTTCTTTCTTCTTTTTCAATGCGCATGCTTGTGTACATTCATCAGAGAGGACAAGGGTGAGGTCTGACCCACCTATCTCATAACCTTTTCCATACACGTGTGTGATTGCAGAAAAGCAGAAAATAAGAAGAAAACGAGCCAAGGGAGGTGATTCTGAACCAGTTTTATTACTGGGGGGCTTTCTTCATGATCTAAGAGTGCGCCCACATGAGTCAGCCCGAGTAAGTCCTGAACCCACCTTTAAAATTCCTCTCTCACTGATTGGTAACACCTTTCCCCATTTTTGAAAGAGGTTCTCGAGAGAGCGATCTCATAAATGTCCCGAGTCTTCCCCGAAACTCGAGACACGTGCTGCCCGATCCTCTAGGATTTGGAGGGCAAGATCGAGGCACTTAACCACACCCTAAATCCGAAATTAGGGTATAACCACCCCAATACTACAGAGACTTGCTGATCATCAATACTTGAATTAGAAGGGCAAAGAGGAACCGGTTCTGATACGGGCGAGTCCTCAGGCGCTTGGGAGTTCGGGGCTATTCGGCCCAGTCAGGTACTCATCCTCCCTTCATTTCTTCTTTTATTTTATTTATTTTGTTTTGATCTGATTTTGATTTGTTTTGATTGAAAATCTTGTTTTGAAATCCTTTGGATCACGCTGGCTCCACCACAGATTTGACAATAGGTCTTCTCGTTTTCGAGAAGATCTGATCTCATATCTGAATTCGATTGTTCCCACTTTCTCTACCATATCTTTTCCTTTTCATTTTTATCAGTTTGAAGTGTCAAATCACGATGATTTTGCCCAGTAAACACCACTTAGCACACTTCTAATGTGGGTGACGATGTTAAAAGCACTCCACAACGGGCTAAACAAGGCCTAGGGCATTAGCCTCTTGGGGCAATAGAAGTGTCGAGAGGCATTAAAAAAAGAAATCATGTGAGGTGTAACAAAAGTAAGAATAGAATGAAATCATGTAGTAAAGTCAATCAAAAGACAGAAGCACTTTATTCATGTGTTAAAAACTTTTACAAAGTACTGGTAAGAGGAAATGACATGTTCAGAAACTATCAGTCATCTTATTGATATCGAAGTTGCGTGCTATAGGATAAGTCTCGGTTCCCTGGACACGCTCCTTCAGTTCCGCCCTAATTTGAGTCTCCTCTGCCATCGCTATAGTTTTCGACTCTATTATGCCATTGAGTTTGAACAAATCTTCAATCAATGAGGCCTCCATGGCCCTCCTTTAGACCATCTCCATCTCAAGGCCCGTGAAATCCTGTCTCAGTATTCGCATCTCTTCTTTGATTTCGATCATTCTCTTGAAGCTTCCTTACGCCTCCCTCATGAGATCCTGCTGACGGCCAGTTATTGTGGCCTTCTTCTCGATGCAAGAATCAATCTCCTCACGACAGCCCAAGATCAACTCTTCCAAGAAGGCTAGCTTACTAGTTTATTCCTCATGATGTTGCACCCCCAACCATCAGCTCTCCAACTCGTTTAGAGTTGCATTAAAATGAGAAAGAACTTTTGGTGCACTCTCATTGTGGTGGTCGTAGCAAACTCCTTCAATCTTGCCAAAGCTTTTCCTAGCTCATTGAAAGGCAACTTCCTTAAGTCTTGAAGGCCTGCTCGAAGCATGCCTGCAATCACGTTAGAAACCTCTCTAAAAATGGGCCTAGATGGTGTTCCTGAGATTACTACTTCTGAAGAAGCCTCAACCTACTCAGGTTCTTCAGTGCCAGCCTCCCTGCCTTGACCTTCTCCCATAGGGACCTCTAATTTTGTCCCAGCAGGCTCTGAAGAAAGTTGTTCCCCTTGCTCTTCATCTTCCTGAACTGTCACTATAGCATTAGCAAGTTCAGGAACCGCCTCCTCTCCAGTCAATTCAGCTCTTGCCACGACTTCTTCCATTTGGCTTGTACCTTCAATAGCCAGAACCTCGGCCACGAAGAGCTCAATCCTCTCATCTTCATGAGCTGGGACCATGGAGGCAACAACCTCTTGGTGCCTAGGCGCATCATCAATTATGGGCTCTTCTTCTTGAGTCATATTCCCTGCCTCGGTCTAGGCACTGAGCTCCAGATGCACAGAGACCACATCATCATCAAATTCCCTTCTTGGAGCAGTTTCTTCGGACCTGTATCCTCATCAGTACCCCTTCAAGCTGCCTCCGACTCGGGGACTGTCTTTATATTTACTGTCACAAGATCCGGAGTCACCTCCCAATCAGAAGCAATGACAACGGCCTCAGAGTGACCGGAGTCATCTGCCCCAATTTTTAAAGAAAAAGAAGGCAATTCAGGAGAAGCAGAAGGTGGTCCAAAGAGCACAGAGGGTGATACTGGGGGAGTTCCTAAAAGATCAGAATAGGAAGAGCTACCTCCTGGTTCTGACATCATAGGAAGGTTGACACTCTTACACCTCCGAGTATGCTCACTAACTGAAGACAGTGCACGAGCATCAATAGCGGTCAAGCGCTTTCTTTTTACTCCCCTGCCAGAGTAGGAGCGACCGCTTCAGAACCACCTACCTGAGAAGGTCATCCAGCCAATTTACTGCGGGGACCACTCCCGATTAGGGCGTTCAGGTCTTGTGGGGGACGCTTTTCATAACCAGGGACTTCCGCCCCTTCATCCCACTCGAAGATGGAACTAAGATTATTGAACACACTCCCAGTCCTCATCTTCATTACAAGAAATTCTGATGAGGCCTCATTAGCTGCTATCTCACAAAGAAGCGCTAAAGGTCGCCAGTTAGAGGGATAATCTAAGACAAATACCGCATCAGAAGCAAGAGCATCCGCCAGTCTCCTATGCTGGTATCCTAACACTAGTTTCCATTCTCCCCTTTCCAAGGGTGATCTTTATCCTAATATCCCTTGCTGGTGATTCTCGACCAGTTCACATAGGCCTTGGTCGTACGTACCCTCCTGCCAAAGTGAGCTAATACATATTTGCTGGTTTCATCATCTCTTGACACATAGACCAAGCAATCTGTATATGCTCTAGCAGCCAGCACTCATGGAAAGTTCCAAACTCTTCCATCTTCCCCTTGTTCACCTTACTCCGGCGTTTTTCAAAAAACACCGAGAATGGGCAGCCTTGATCAAGCCCGTGCTGACGGGCAAAGCCGTGGGGGAAATACCCCTCTAACCTGGCACTGTGAGTAGTAAGATTAGGTAAAACTCCCCCTCTGATGCTTAGGATGGACATGAGCTCCTTAATGGTTGTTGGAGCGTCGTCTAGCTCCTTCCCTAACTCATCAATGAAAGCACGATCGACGAAGCTCCCTACCGAGAAGGGGACTCACCTCATGTTAAAAGAGTCATTCCCAAATAGACCTGGAGCCTCCCCTGGTGTATGAAAGATAGCCCACTGGTTGGAAATCCACATCAAGAATGACCACAGTTTATTTCCTAAGCATTGATGCTTGACATAGGTGTCAGGGACATAGGCCCCTAGACGCCTGTGTACGTAATGGATGGGGAATGGAGTTTTAAAATCTCCAGGAAATTCCTCTCCCCCTACAATGTCATTCCCTCCCTCTTTACCCTTGTAGGCCTTTCCATGGGAGATGGCCCCCAAGCCATTGTAAATGTTACACAAGACTGGCTGAGCAAGGGCATACTCATGCCCTCATGCCATATCACATGCCACATACAGTACGCTTGGACGAATGCCATCCCCCCAGCCAGGGAGTATTAATTTGCAAAAAAATATATGTGGCCAAGAAGACACGATCATCGTCGATCTCAAGTTGATATACAAGAGGCGTCTCATTCGCAACATCCTTCCCTTTCCCGTTTGGAGTGCCCTGACCACCCTCAGGATAATCCCCATAAGAGAATTTCACCCATTCTGTGAAGGTGACCCTGTCATTGCTAGACCGGATGGCAATCGACTGATAAGCCTCGAGCATCTTTTGCAGATTGGCAAGCAACACCTCACCCCCCAAGTAGGCACCATTGAAGATGACCGAGTTCGGGGACATGAACTCATCGTACATGGCCTCGATCATTAGAAGACCTCCTATAAAATGAAGATCTAGTAAAGAGATTCCTACTTCTCCATGACCAAGAAGCCAGGTATTACTAACATGGCTTCACATCTCCAGTAACACGTTTACTGTGTTGAAGCAACGATCAAAGTAGCCTCCCGAACACTGGACCGCTACTAATAGTGAAGCACGTTCAAGAGTATTTCTGTACGACCCCAATACCTTGATAGTCCAAGAAGAGTATCCCTTGACGTATTACTGCTCCCCTTGAATTCAAAGGCCTTTTGTTGACCACATTAGTAGTCCCTTTGCCTGTATAATTCATTTCCCTAAGGTAGGCAAGTTCTCTCTAGAAGCTATGTTCTTATGCATACAGTGAAGAAGTGCCACCCCTTCTTCAGTACTGATGTTGTCGTCATTGCCCTCGCGTACTTTGAAACAAACTAGGCAAGTAATGAAATTGACACTGAGGGGCCACTCTGGTTCACATACTGGACGGGTCAGCCAAATCTGCTCACACCTTGATAAAACCTCGCCTGTGAAATCACAGGTGCCGACTTCTCCCTCTCTTGGAAGCCTCTTCAAATCAGGAATTTGATAAGAAGAACCAGACATTATAAAATGCTTAGTGGTGTACTCCCAAAAATTTGCTAAGACACTGATCAATGTCGGTTGTGTCCGCTAATACCTAGGGCTGGCTGCGTCTACCAACCCTCAGCGTCGATTGAGCTTATCGATGCCCAGCGCCGGTTGCGTGCTAATACCTAGCACCAGCTGCGTCTGCCAACCCTCAGTGTCGGTTGAGCTTATCGATGCTCGACGCCCATTGCATGCCAATGACTAGCGTCGGTTGAGCTTATCGATGCCCGACGCCAGTTGAGTTTGATGACACTCAACGCTGGTTGAGCCCCAATGTCGGTTGTGTGCTAATGGCTAGCATCAGCTGAGTCTGTCAACACTCAGCGCCGGTTGAGATTGCCAAGGCCCAACGCCAGTTGTGTCCTCCAAAGGCCAGTGTCGGCTGTCATTAGATCTCTCACACGTGCCACGCCTCGAACTCAGCTGAGTTGACTGACGACTTTCACACGTTCTTCGGCGCCGCCTGACACACGAGCGAAGTCGAACCTTCACCACGTCTACCGCAATTGCACGATTTCCAAGGGCACTAATTCACCTCCCATGACTATTCACCTTCCCTGCAACTGTTTGTCCCATCGATTTCCCGTCAAAATTTCTACTACACGGTTGGAAAAACCCACTGAAAGACTTCCCCTGCCAGCGTTTTTGGCTGAGAAGTCACCAAAACCTCTGCAAAATCACAATGCTGGAAAAAATCACTTAGAGATTTTTCCACTACCGTGTTTTTTGGCCAGGAAGTCACCAAAACCTCTGAAAAATCACTACAACCCCCAAGAAACCCTTAAAACTCCACGAAAAATTCCCAAGACTTGCGAAAATGCCTACCACTGCACTTCCCGCCTTTTCTACCTTAAAAATACCCATGCCAGAGTTTTGCTCTTCCCAGAAAGCCCCTTGTGCTAGGCAGAGTCTTGCTTTTCAGAAAACCTTCCCGCAAAAACCTTTGCTTACTGAAACCTTCGCTGAAAGGTTTCCTGAAACACTCGACCTCTTGCAGGAATCTCACTTGCCACTTGTCGGACACCCTTTACTCACCGTTAAAAATTTTCTCAAGTTTTTACCTTCGGTGAAAAGTGAGGGAAAACGGGGTCTTACCCCCCTTATGTAGCTTTCACTACCCGCCCTCACAAATTGGGAATCCAAGTCACATTTAAGGAAAGCCAAACGTCGATGAGCCAGGATGAGCTTTGACTCGAGGCCCGAGCCAACAATCATCGCCGCCTGTAAAATTCCAACAAATGGGCCGAAACAGGTCAAGCTCGGGTCATGACTCAAGTATCAATCCATGCTCAGCGATGGGTACTCGATTGAAGTGACTTGGCACTGGGTGAATTTCAAACAACCCTAGAGCCGGTTGACTTGGCACCGAGTGAATTTCAAACGACCTTAATGCTAGTTGACTTAGTGCTGGTTGTGTTCAAACAATTTCATGACTCGTTCACAGCGCCAGCTGAGTTTTAACAACCCAGCACCGATTGTGTTTTTGAGAACTCAGCGTCGGTTGAACACTTGCAAGAAACAATTATTGCTACACCTGACGTTGGCTATTTCAAGCCGTCTATTGTTGCCTAATTCCAGCTGAAGCCTTGCGTGACTTGTCATCCCCAGTGGAGTTGCACCCAGGCCGTTGCGCCCAAGCCGTGACCTATCATCCCCAATGGAGTTAGGAGAGGGCCACTGTGCCTCATCCCCCAGTAGGAGTCACACCCATACTGTAGCCTATTATCCCCAGTGGAGTTAGGGTCATTCTTACCTCTTCAATTCCTGATGGGTCTGTTTCACACCAAGCTATCTTATCCTCAGGGAGTCGGGTTACCTGTCGTAAGCCAATTCTCCATAGAGTCTCATCTTTCACCCAAGGGAGCCACGCTTGCCCCCCTAAGCCCTAGTGAAGTTTGCTTATGTTGGCCATTCTTTATCAGGTCACCATTTCCATCTAAGCCCTCAGTTTGTGAATGGTCTTAACCATTTTAGCCCCAGGGAGTCGGATTGTCATCCACATACCTATTCCCTATGGAGCTCCACCTACATGGTGACCCAAACTGCATGGTCTGAGCTGCATGACCCTAAACTGCACAACCTCGATCTGTACTGCACAACCCTAAACTGCATAGCCTTGGTCCGAGCTACATGACCCTAAACTGCATGGCCTCGGTCCGTGCAGCATGAGCCTAAACAACATAGCCTTAGTCCGAGTTGCATGACCCTAAACTGCATAGCCTCAGTATATGTATACATATATGTACGTATATACAATATGTACAATACCACATACATATATGTATGTACAGATATATATGTATTGTATATATATATATATATGTATATACCTATACATATGTATATATATGTGTATGTACATGTATATATGTACATATATATATATATCTACATATATGAACATATATATATACATATATACACATATGTCTCTATATATACACATATATACATATATAGGTATGTATATATATATACATACACATATACATATATATATATATATATATATATATGTATATATGTATACACTATATAGAGTACTCTATACTGTATAGATTACTCTTTTGTCCTAGTTCGATTTTGTTTTTTAATTGTTTTCTAAGCTTAAGGTCAATACAGATTTCTAAACCTATAGCACAAACTTCAGCAGATAATTCTCCAAGAGTATAGAGGTCGTAATTTAATTCTCATTATTTTAGCTTTCAACTTATTTTTTACGTTTTTAGCAAATAATCTTAGAAGGCCAGCAATAAATTTACCCCTCCAATACCCAGCTCTACAGTCTTCAACTGTCAGAAGCCTAGAAGTAAATGTATCCTTATACCATTTATAATGAGAAAGGGTAGGACATCTAAGATTTTACAAAAGGTCTAACTGTCTTTGAGTCAGAATGCTGGTTTTTCCTATAAAATGTAGAGCAATGGTATAAATAAGATTATTAACACATTCATCTTCAGTAACTTGAAAAGTTTGTATTTGATTGACTGTATTTCTCTGGTTGTGGTGTACTGCATTTTAGCAGTCAGGATGTAATTTTTTTGTCTCAGTGAGATAATTATCCCACCTACCTCTTAATTGTCCTGTAAAACCTACTATGATTGTTTTAGCTACATCTGGATCTTGATTTCCATTATTTATGCTAACAGTAGCATACATCATCATGTGTCTAAGCAGGGTAAGTACAAGATTCCATTGTACTATTGCCTTTCCGTCATACATTGCTGATCCCATTAAAATATCTTCTTCATGTTGAATGTCAACAGGAGACGACCTCGGGTAATACATTTTTGTAGGGGCCATTGTTCTGGTTTTAACTCTGTAACCAATTTTATTGATCTCAGTAGGCTTATCCATAGCTTGCTTAAAAACTTGTTCTAAACTTTCAATGTCTTGTTCAAAGCAGTTATCAGTAATATCTTCAATCATGTTATTAGAAGTCTCAGGAATCTTTTCAAGATTTTTTCCCTTTTCATCTATTTTTAGATTTCCCAGCCTAGACATAACTTCATCCAGAAATTTTGAGCTCACAGGTTGCAATTTGAATCTATTCTTAGGTAATTCAAGTGAGGGTTTAAATACTAAAGGGGCAGTAGTCTTAACCTTGGTTGGTGTACGTTTAGATAGAGAGGGTTTGTCTTGAAAAATATCTTTTTTAGATACTAAATTTTCTATCCTATAGGCTTGTACTCCTAGGGATTTAAGATAGAGATTAGTATAATTATTTTGTTCTATAATAGATTTAAAACGTTCCATTTTGATTTAGGGGTTATGACATTATAGACAGGTTGTTGAACTTCTCCAACTCTCCTTAACTCTTATGGCATAGCATTAATATGTTGATTCTCGTATTCCGTATGAGGAATAGATGAGGTAAAACTCCTAGCCAAAATTCTAGGACTTTAGGAAGCAATATGAATTATAATACTCCTTTGAGGATTAAATTGTAATTGGACTTCCCCACTTGGGAACTCTATTATAAAATTAACATTAGAATTCTGAACAGGTCATGAAGGGGTTTCATTTTGTAGATTCCATTGAGTTGGTAAATTTACCTGATTCCATGTTATAGTCTTGGGAACTATCAAATTTGATTTTTCTACGTTAGTTTGGAAATACAAGGTTTGTCCCCTTTTGTCCATCTTCTTCACATCGGGGCATATAAGTATTCATAACTTTATAGCAAATTCTATATATGATTGCAACATTTTGGGACCCAGCTTCTATGTCAAACCCAGCAGTTTTGAGATTTTAAGTTAAAACCTTTAGAAGGTTAGGGTAGGTTAAAGAAACTAAAAAATTTGTAGAACAATTAAAGTATATAGGGCCTTCACAAAGGTTGGATTCAATGATCCCAAATAAGGAATCAAAAAAATTTCTCTGTCTTACGTCCCTTAAACAGAGAAGGACTGAATTATTGAGTTCAGTACGAATTAAAGATTTAACTGCAATTTAGAGTATCGCGATATGTAAATAATTATATCTTTCTTTTATATGTTCTTCTATTCTGTCTTTAGATAGAAGAGATATTGAATTTTGAGATTCAAGAATAGATACAGTCTTTTCAACAGTTTTAAGCATAATCACTTTTAAATTGGAAATAGCCTTTTCTATAAATTTCGCTAGTAGGAACTTTGGGAATATTCTAGTTTTGTATGATTTTTTCTATATTAGATATAATTATTTCCTCAGTATTTTTTATACTGCTTATATGAGAGCTTGAAGAGCTAGCATTATTGCTTAAATTTTGAGATCTATTCCTAAATAAGCTTGTCATTGAGTCAATAACGTAGTTACCTATTTCTTGTTTCACAATCAATGAAAAAACAGCACTAGCGACCTACCCCCTACGCGTACATGCTCAACCACGACGTAGGGTTCCACAGGATAAGGCGTACTGTCACGTACGACTTTAATAGTTTACTTATTTTGGAAAGATAAAAATTTAACTAATGAAACTAGAAAGTGAAACTTGGCTCTGATACCATTTCTTTTATTTCAATCAAATGTATATATATATATATATATATATGTATATATATATATATATATATATTAAGAATTGAAACATTATACCACGATAAGAAATTACTTGCTGTAATATGTTAACATAATAAAAGAATACTAAGATAATAAAAATAACAGACACAATAGATATATCTATGACTATCCACGAAGTATGAGTATGATTCTGAATTTTTATGCTAAAGACTAATTTAAATTGCATTGTACAAAAACATACTAATCATATATTGATTCAGGAAAGGAATTCACACTTACGGATTATTACAAATTCAGAGGCTGGACAATGCCTGCCATTCGTGAGGGCAGTAAGAGGGTAGAGATGATAGATTACAATCACACATGTATACTAAAAATAAAGAGTAAGAAGTTACCGACTTGAGAGACGGTAGAGTTACAGCGCTACTCAACTACTGTCTTAGAAAGAGTGAGAAAACAGGAGAGAAAAGCAAAGGAGAATAGAAGAAGGTAGAAGAGGAAGGAGTAGAGTTCTGGGCTTGATCTTCTTTAGTCTGCCGGGAGTCCTTGCCTCCCTTCTGGTAAGTGAAAGGAGTTATTTACAGAGGGCGAGAGGTTGCTTGGTCACGAAGGTATTTCCTCTGATTGGCTGAAGGTATCTTGGTGTTGAAGCTATCTTTTGATTGGCGGGAGGTAGCTTAGTGCCGAAGGTAAAGGATGGGATGTAACGTTTTGTCGTGTTGTCAAAAACATGTTGGTTGTGTATTGGTTGATGGGGAGTTGATGTGACGGAAGAATCTTTAGTACTATGCTTGAGGCGTCGTGGCGAGTGTCTGCGGTCGGTGGAGTCACGTCGGCATATAGTGGAGTCATATCACGAATATAAAAATCTGCTTTATGTCGCTTATCTACTTTATATCTTATCATGTGAACTGTTGCTGATGCTGATTGTATTGATCGGGTTTTGGTCTGGTCGGGTCGTATTCTCGGGCTGTAATTATTGGTCGGGCCTCTGGCTGAAATCTTCTAACAATGGATTGCTAGATTGAACTGTCTCTTCTGACGTAGTCAGTGCAGTGGTATCGGGAGCAAAGATATTGAGAAGATTTTGCTCTAATTCTTCAAGGGTAGCATTAGGGTGTGCTAGTCTCAGCTTTTTTAGATAAGCAGAGAATGTAGGTAGGCTGACTGTATTATGTGCTTGTGGGTTCAGGATATTGTTCTGAGGAGGTATACGTTTAAGGGGTAAGGAGGTAGGATCAGTACTAAAAATATCCCACCATTTAACTTTAAGGGTTTTGCCAAGTTTAGGAATGTACTCATAACTTTTAGTATTATTTTCAGAAATAGTATAATCCCATTTTAGGATCCAAGGTATTTGGTAGATGGCCATGAAGTAGAGATGAAAATCATCCAGTTCGGTACAAGTAATATGTTGTGCAAATTTGGTTTGAAAGGCTTGGAAAGCATCGGGTAAGATTTGGGTCTGTGATCCCCATAATAAAAACCAGTGGCGGAACCAATTTGGGAATCTTTCGTAAATAGGGAGTTTAAATTGCAAGTACCAATAATGAGTATTATTTGGATTCTGGTATGAGAATACCTTATGCCAGGCTTCTATGTACTCAGCATATTTATAATATTTATATTGGAAATCTGGATTTAACAATTTTTTCCCTTGGAGAGGATTACATCCCCAATCGTCATAAGAAAGTAATTTTTTGATTTGAAATTTTGAATAAGCATATACTTTAGTTGTTCCTTGATAAAAATGAACAATCGAAACCGAACCAGTTTCCATGAGAATAGATTCATACCATTCACGGGTTTTGACCCCGTATGATATATGGTTTACAAGGTAAAGGGGAGCTAATTTATTTGGGTCAATTTGTGCATGGTTATCAGAAATGGGTATATCTGCTAAGAAGGCTGTGCCTATATATATGGTATCAGAGCCAACCCTGTAATAGAGGACTAAGAGTTATCACTAGTTCTTATATCTTAAGAAACTTAACAAATTAATCCATTAAAGAAAGTTTGTCCGAGTATTGAGGTTAGAGACGCTCAGACACCCAGTCAGTTGACCGTTTAGGCCAGGAGAGCCGCTGAGGTCTAGAAGACGTAAGAGGTAGTCAAAGAGGACTGTCCAGATAACAATCAACCGCAACCTAATAATGGAAAAATTTATTAAGAATCTAATGGATAAAACAACTAGTGCAACTAATAGAACTCTAAGGATAAAAAATAAAGAAGAAATTATTATTAATGATATTGAAAATCAAATACAAAATTGGAACATACCCAAAGTTCCAATATCAGATGTTTATAAGAAAGTCACATTCAATCTAAAAATCGGATATGCTATTAAAACAGTAGAAGAGACTCTATCTGTTACAAATAATCAAGAAGATTTTCAATTACTATCTCAAAAAATATTACAAGTCCATAAAACAAAAAACTATAAATATTTACATATAGGATTAATCCAAATAGCTGTAAAACCTTTAACACGTTTAGGATTAAATAATTCTATCCTAGTATGCCTACGAGATACTAGGCATAATAGATTTTTTGATTCACTACTAGGAATGGTCGAATCAGTTTATGTAGTGGACCAATATATTTCAATTGTTTTCCAAATTATTCTGTATCTCTTACAGATCCAAATATTTTAAATATTTTATCTTTAAATCTAAAAACTCAAGGATTTAATATGATGTTAGGTTCTCAAAACATAACCATCATTTATCGTATTTATTATAAAGTAATGAATACATTATGTCCAAATGTACTTCAAATAGATACTAGAGGACAAACAATATTTTTCGAAACCAATATGGCAAAATCTAATACGATTATACCAAAGACAATATCATGGTCAGATATTGTTCTACCACAAACATGGTCCATCCATAATGAAAATCAACCATCACAAACATCTACCCAAAACATTCCAGATAAAATTATTGAATATACAGATGGAAATATTGAAATCCAATTCACCACAAATAATAGAATTATGGATGATGCATCCATCTTAGGTACTTCAAGTACTTATTCCTTCCAAGAACCAGAACCAGCAAGAAAATCTGTTACTACTTACAATAGAATTCCTTCTATCATAAATATTCCATCAACACCAATAAAACCACAAATTGATGGACTATTAAGAACACCTGATAATATCATTATCCCTCAATATAAACAAGCTCAAGAAGAACTTGCTGAAGCAGAATTCATTCAAGTACTACAACTTGAAGAAACGTTGGATAAATAATTCATCATAAAAGATTATTTATCCCTCGAAAACAAAAATACCAGAGAATGGTATGTAGAAACTTTTGATCCTAAATTAGTATCTTTGTTTCATAAAAGATTCAACAAATGGAGAAAACAAGGAAATAAAGGAACATGCTTTTTTGATTGGCTAAAAGACATCCTACGCCAAAAACAAATCCCTATTCCCGATTTTGAAATAAACACACTAGAAACCCAGTATACAGTATTTAATACTACTGAAGGAAACACAATTAAAACCATACATCCTCCTGAACAAAGTATGAAAATACAAGGAATAGCTACGAAAGGATCCGCCACTACAGGATCAAACATAGAGCAAAATATGGGATCCTCAACCTCAACCCACATGATTGTATACGAAACAGTAGCTACACCATATAAACTAAATAATGCAAATTTAGCTCGTATAGAATTACTTCCACACATAATTGAACAAAATGATTATACGAATCTCTACCTTCACACTATTGGACAAAAAAACTACTAGAATAGAAAGCTTATTACATCCTCCCACCTATAAGGAAAAGAAACAATTATTTTTTAAACCCCCTCCTGAATTAAATAAAGAAAAATTTCATATAGGTGATGATATTAAAACACTCATGGATCAATTAATTTCCAAATTATCCAAATTAAAAATAAAAGATCCCAAAGAAAATATTGTTATACCAGACAATGATAAGGGAAGTACAAAAATCCCAGAACATGATAATATGACTCTTCAAGAAGAAATAATGTTCCAAGCAGATGAAAATATGGAACCATCAATTGCCAACACAATAACAAATATACAAAAAGCATTTTTTGAAACTCATATTACTCCAGATACGATAAATCGAGTCAATTATAATAAAAATTGGCAACCAATAAATGCCCGACCATATTATAAGAGACCAACCCCAGTTGATATCCAATTAAAAGAAGACCTTACAAGTCATACTTCTACATATACTTGTCGAACTATTATAGACTGGAACATTGATGGAATTTTCGATCACCGAATATTAGAAACAATGAAACATATGACTATGTATGCTTCGGCATGTAAAATAGCTGGTAGTCATGATCAAGAAATAGCAAAAGCTTTTTGTCTCAGGATTTACTGGATGGCTAAGAGGATGGTGGGATTCCTATCTCAATGAACAAACAAAACAACAAATATTAAAAAATACTCGACAATGGACAGCAAAAAATGAACATAACCAAGATATGGTATATTCTGAAAGTGATGTTGTCAATTCACCGATTTATACAATTGCCCTTCATTTCATAGGAAATACTTCAATACTTGCAGCTCGAACTGCTGATCTTTTATCTAATTTACGTGTTCCTACACTATCTCACTACAAATGGTATAAAGACGTCTTTTTCTCTCGTTTACTTATACGAGAAGATAGTCATCTTGACCACTGGAAAGAAAAGTTCGTAGTGGGATTACCATATCTATTCGCTGAAAAGGTCAAAGAACGTCTAAAAAATAAAAATAGTGGTGTAATCAATTACGCTCAATATACTTTAGGTGAATTATCCTCTGAAATATGTGCTGAAGGCTTAGCCCTATGCATAGATATGAAACTTAAAAAGCAACTTGATAAACAAAACATAAGTAGTAAAAAGGAGTTAGGAGACTTATGCCAACAATTTGGCTATCAAATTGATAAAAACAAACCACATAAAATACATAAAATATATAAAAAGAAAAAACATCGCATTAATAAACCTGAAAAAACACATAAGTCTTTTCCAACCAAACATAAAAAATATAGGAAATTTACTAAACGTTTTGATTCTAAAAAATTCCAACAAAATAGTAAGAAATTACCTGTTTGCTATAAATGTGTAAAAGTTGGCCATTATAAAAGCCAATGCAAAGTCAAACAAAAATTAGACTCTATTACATTAGATGAGTCCATCAGAAATAAAATATATGACATTATTCAAATATATGATTTGTCTAATAGTTCAGATACAGACACTACTTCATCAAGTAGTGATACATCTTTTATAGGAACTATGCATAATGATGATTTTTATTGGTCCACAAATAGTAGTTCTAGCACGGACGAAGAAATATGTCAATGACCTATTACAACTTCCGATATTCATACGTTAACAAAAGAAGACAATCTTATTTTAGACCTAATAGAGAAAATATCTGATCCTGATGAAAAAAGAGAAGTAATTACTCAGTTTATCAATTTAACTAAAACAAAAACAAAACATATGCCATTAATCAAACCTCCTGATAATTATAACTTTTCTGATATAATGAAACGTATCAGTCAGCATGAAGCCACACAAAAAGAACTTACTATTGCTGAACTCAAAGCCGAAGTAAATATAGTCAAGGTAGAAGTAACCCAATTAAAAAATAGAATTCAAATCCTTGAACTCCATAACAAAAGCTCTGAAATAGACACTGACACAGATGTCATTGAATTTGACCACTTACTCAAATCATATCATCCCAATGATTATATAAATCAATGCAAATCATCTACCAGGAAATCAGTAAATGTCTTAAATAGAGTAATCACACAAAAATGGTTTGTCTTAATAACCATTGTCATAAATGATGAATACGAATTCTAATCTCTAGCTTTAGTTGATTCAGGTGCTGATCTTAATTGCCTGAATGAAGGATTAGTCCCTACAAAATACTTCGATAAAACTACCCAAATCCATTATACTGCTGATGGAAGTAGACTATTTATTAAATACAAGTTATCTAATGCTAAAATTTGTAATGAGGGACATTGTTTTCCTACTCCATTTATTATGGTCAAGGGACTCATCCAGGCTGTAATCCTTGGCGTACCTTTCCTTACTCTGTTATATCCAATTACTATTTCCCATACAGGTATTAAAACAAATACCCATGGTACCCCTATTAAATTTGAATTCCTTGATGAACTAAAAATCAAAGAAATTAATATTGTCGAATAAAATATCAAACAAAAAGAAGATTTATAGAATCGTTACAACTTGAAATCAAACATAAGATTATCAGTGAAAAACTCCAAACTAATGATATGATACAAAAAATACAACAACTCAAAAGTTTTATTGAAAACGAAATATGTAATGATTTACCAACCGCTTTTTGGCATAGAAAACAATATATTGTTGGATTACCATATGAACCAAATTTTAGTGAAACAAAAATACCAACAAAAGCTCGACCTATTCAGATGAATACGGAATTATTACAAACATGCCATCATGAAATTAAAGATTTACTTCATAAGAAACTCATACGTCCTAGTTCATCTCCCTGGAGCTGCTCTGCTTTATGTCAATAAAAATACCGAACAGGAACGAGGAGTTCCACGACTTGTCATTAATTATAAACCCCTCAATAAAGTATTACAATGGATTAGATATCCCGTTCCAAATAAAAAAGATTTACTCGATAGACTCTTACATGCAGTAATCTTCTCCAAATTTGATTTAAAATCTGGTTTTTGGCAAATACAGATAAAGGAAGAAGATAAATATAAAACAGCATTTAATGTCCCTTTTGGACAATATGAATGGAATGTTATGCCCTTTGGTCTTAAAAATGCTCCATCTGAATTTCAAAAAATAATGAATGATATATTTAATCCCTTCTATAAATTCATGATAGTTTATATTGATGACGTTCTAGTATTTTCTGAATCTCTTGAACAACATTTTAAACATCTTCATACTTTCATTCACACAGTTAAAAATGCTGGGTTAATAGTTTCTGCTAAAAAGTTAAATATTTTTCAAACAAAAATTAGATTTTTGGGGCATAATATAAATCAAGGGACAATTATCCCAATTGATAGATCCATTCTCTTTGCTGATAAATTTCCTGACAAAATTTTAGACAAAACTGAATTACAAAGATTCTTAAGATGTCTAAATTATATAAGTGATTTTTACCAAAATCTAGCACTCGTCCTATAAAATCTTCTATTTGTTTGATATTTTGTTTGAGAGTATTAATTTCTTTGATTTTTGGTTTATCAAGGAATTCAAATTTAATAGGGGTACCATGGGTATTTGTTTCAATACCTGTATGCAAAATAGTAATTGGATATAACAGAGTAAGGAAAGGGACGCCAAGGATTACAGCCTGGCTGAGTCCCTTGACCATAATAAATGGAGTAGGAAAACAATGTCCCTCATTACAAATTTTAGCATTAGATAACTTGTTTTTAATAAATAGTCTACTTCCATCCGCAGTATTAAGGATTTGAGTAGTTTTATCGAAGTATTTTGTAGGGACTAATCCTTCATTGAGGCAATTAAGATCAGCACCTGAATCAACTAAAGCTAGAGATTGGAATTCATATTCATCATTTATGACAATGGTTATTAAGACAAACCATTTTTGTGTGATTACTCTATTTAAGACATTTACTGATTTCCTGGTAGATGATTCGCATTGATTTATATAATCATTGGGATGATATGATTTGAGTAAGTGGTCAAATTCAATGACATCTGTGTCAATGTCTATTTCGGAGGTTTTGTTAGGGAGTTCAAGGATTTGAATTCTATTTTTTAATTGGGTTACTTCTACCTTGACTATATTTACTTCGGCTTTGAGTTCAGCAATAGTAGGTTCTTTTTGTGTGGCTTCATGCTGACTGATACGTTTCATTATATCAGAAAAGTTATAATTATTAGGAGGTTTGATTAATGGCATATGTTTTGTTTTTGTTTTAGTTAAATTGATAAACTGAGTAATTACTTCTCTTTTTTCATCAGGATCAGATATTTTCTCTATTAGGTCTAAAATAAGATTGTCAGTGAAAACCTCCAAACTAATGATATGATACAAAAAATACAACTCAAAAGTTTTATTGAAAACGAAATATGTAATGATTTACCAACCGCTTTTTGGCATAAAAAACAACATATTGTTGGATTACCTTATGAACCAAATTTTAATGAAACAAAAATACCAACAAAAGCTCGATCTATTCAGATGAATACGAAATTATTACAAACATGTCATCATGAAATTAAAGATTTACTTCATAAGAAACTCATACGTCCTAGTTCATCTCCTTGGAGCTGCTCTGCTTTTTATGTCAATAAAAATGCCGAACAAGAACGAGGAGTTCCACGACTAGTCATTAGTTATAAACCCCTCAATAAAGTATTTCAATGGATTAGATATCCCATTCCAAATAAAAAAGATTTACTCGATAGACTCTTACATGTAGTAATCTTCTCCAAATTTGATTTAAAATCTGGTTTTTGGCAAATACAGATAAAAGAAGAAGATAAATATAAAACAGCATTTAATGTCCCTTTTGGACAATATGAATGGAATGTTATGCCCTTTGGTCTTAAAAATGCTCCATCTGAATTTCAAAAAATAATGAATGATATATTTAATCCCTTCTATAAATTCATGATAGTTTATATTGATGACGTCCTAGTATTTTCTGAATCTCTTGAACAACATTTTAAACATCTTCATACTTTCATTCACACAGTTAAAAATGTTGGGTTAGTAGTTTCTGCTAAAAAGTTAAATCTTTTCCAAACAAAAATTAGATTTTTGGGACATAATATAAATCAAGGGACAGTTATTCCGATTGATAGATCCATTCTCTTTGCTGATAAATTTCCTGACAAAATTTTAGACAAAACTGAATTACAAAGATTCTTAGGATGTCTAAATTATATAAGTGATTTTTACCAAAATCTAGCTCTTGATGCTAAACCCTTATATGACCGATTAAAAAAGAGACCTCCACCATGGACTGAGGTTCATACTTTGGCTGTACAGTGACTTAAATTCAAAGCCAAAGAACTACCATGTTTAACTTTATCTGATCCTACAGCTTTTAAAATAATTGAATGCGATGCTTCTGAATTAGGACTTGGTGGTATATTAAAACAATCAATTGATTCTAAAGAACAATTAATAAGATTTACTTCCAAAGCCTGGAATCCAACACAACAAAATTATTCTACTGTGAAAAAAGAATTACTTGCTATTATTCACTGTGTTTGTAAATTTCAAACTGATATTTTAAACCAACACTTTCTTATTCGCACCGATTGTAAAGCAGCCAAAGACATTCTGCAAAAAGATGTTCAAAACCTTGTTTCCAAACAAATATTTGCCCGTTGGCAGGCCATTTTATCTGCCTTTGATTTCTCCATTGAGCATCTTCACGGCTCTGCTCATTCTTTACCTGACTTTCTTACCCGTGAATTTTTGCAGGGGGGGCCGCACTTTATCCACACTTCCTAACGAAGATACACTTTCATACGGTTTGCAACTCTTTCTTGCTTATTTGTAACAGATAGAGTCTCTTCTACTGTTTTAATGGCATATCCGATTTTTAGATCGAATGTGCCTTTCTTATAAACATCTGATATTGGAACTTTGGGTATGTTCCAATTTTGTATTTGATTTTCAATATCATTAATAATAATTTCTTCTTTATTTTTTATCCTTAGAGTTCTATTAGTTGCACTAGTTGTTTTATCCTTTAGATTCCAAATAAATTTTTCCATTATTAGGTTGCGGTTGAGTGTTATCTGGACAGTCCTCTTTGACTACCTCTTACGTCTTCTAGACCTCAGCGGCTCTCCTGGCCTAAACAGTCAACTGACTGGGTGTCTGAGCGTCTCTAACCTCAATACTCGGACCAACTTTCTTTAATGGATTAATTTGTTAAGTTTCTTTAGATAGAAGAACTAGTGATAACTCTTAGTCCTCTAATACAGGGTTGGCTCTGATACCATAAATGCGCCAAGATCACCCTATAAACGAAACCTATAAATATAAACAAAATAACCAAAATAATAGAGAACTTATCTTAAGAATTGAAATATTATACCATGATAAGAAATTACTTGCTGTAATATGTTAACATAATAGAAGAATACTAAGATAATAAAAATAACAGACACAATAGATATATCTATGACTATCCACGAAGTATGAGTATGATTCTAAGTTTTTATGCTAAAGACTAATTTAAATTGCATTGTACAAAAACATACTAATCATATATTGATTCAGGAAAGGAATTCACACTTACAGATTATTACAAATACAGAGGCTGGACAATGCCTGCCATTCGTGAGGGCAGTAAGAGGGTAGAGAAGATAGATTACAATCTTACATGTATACTAAAAATAAAGAGTAAGAAGTTACCGACTTGAGAGACGGTAGAGTTACAGCGCTACTCAACTACTGTCTTAGAAAGAGTGAGAAAACAGGAGAGAAAAGCAAAGGAGAATAGAAGAAGGTAGAAGAGGAAAGAGTAGAGGTCTGGGCTTGATCTTCTTTAGTCTGCCGGGAGTCCTTGCCTCCCTTCTGGTAAGTGAAAGGAGTTATTTATAGAGGGCGAGAAGTTGCTTGGTCACGAAGGTATTTCCTCTGATTGGCTGAAGGTATCTTGGTGTTGAAGCTATCTTTTGATTGGCGGGAGGTAGCTTAGTGTCGAAGGTATAGGATGGGATGGAACGTTTTATCGTGTTGTCAAATACGTGTTGGTTGTGTATTGGTTGATGGGGAGTTGATGTGACGGAAGAATCTTTAGTACCATGCTTGAGGCGTCGTAGCGAGTGTCTGCGGTCGGTGGAGTCACGTCGGCATATAGTGGAGTCATATCACGAATATAAGAATCTACTTTATGTCGCTAATCTGCTTTATGTCGCTAATCTGCTTTATATCTTATCATGTGAATTGTTGCTGATGCTGATTGTATTGATCGGGTTTTGGTCGGGTCGGGTCGTATTCTTGTGCTGTAATTATTGGTCGGGCCTCTGGCTGAAATCTTCTAACAATGGATTGTCAGATTGAACTGTCTCTTCTGACGTAGTCGGTGCAGTGGTATCGGGAGCAAAGATATTGGGAAGATTTTGCTCTAATTCTTCAAGGGTAGCATTAGGGTGTGCTAGTCTCATCTTTTTTAGATAAGCAGAGAATGTAGGTAGGCTGACTGTATTATGTGCTTGTGGGTTCAGGATATTTTTTTGAGGAGGTATACGTTTAAGGGGTAAGGAGGTAGGATCAATACTAAAAATATCCCACCATTTAACTTTAAGGGTTTTTCCAAGTTTAGGAATGTACTCATAATTATTCGTATTATTTTCAGAGATAGTATAATCCCATTTTAGGATCCAAGGTATTTGGTAGATGGCCATGAAGTAGAGATGAAAATCATCCAGTTCGGTACAAGTATTATGTTGTGCAAATTTGGTTTGAAAGGCTTGGAAAGCATAGGGTAAGATTTGGGTCTGTGATCCCCATAATAAAAACCAGTGGCGGAACCAATTTGGGAATCTTTCGTAAATAGGGAGTTTAAATTGCAAGTACCAAGAATGAGTATTATTTGGATTCTAGTATGAGAATACCTTATGCCAGGCTTCTATGTACTCAGCATATTTATAATATTTATATTGGAAATCTGGATTTAACAATTTTTTCCCTTGGAGAGGATTACATCCCCAATCGTCATAAGAAAGTAATTTTTTGATTTGAAATTTTGAATAAGCATATACTTTAGTTGTTCCTTGATAAAAATGAACAATTGAAACCGAACCGGTTTCCATGAGAATAGATTCATACCATTCACGGGTTTTGACCCCGTATGATGGATTTAAATGGTTTACAAGGTAAAGGGGAGCTAATTTATTTGGGTCAATTTGTGCATGGTTATCAGAAATGGGTATATCTGCTAAGAATGATGTGTCTATATAGACTGATTTAGCAGAGGTAGAGGTTTGCTTATTTGGGTATGTTGCCGGGGAAAATGCCGGACTTGGAGTTTGTATTGGATTTTGAGGAGGAGTTTGAATCAAGTATTCAGGTATGTTTGTAGATCTGAGAGGTGACATAAGTGTCAGATTCAAAGAGGAATAGATGGGCATAAGAGGCCCAAACATATTGATTGGTACTAAGTCCATGGGTTGTTTTCCTCTTTTGTTGTTTGCAGGATTAGGAGGACTATTCATATTGATATTCTTATTGGCAAGAAAGAGTTGCAAACCGTATGAAAGTGTATCTTCGTTAGGAACAGTGGGTAAGGTGCTGTCCCCCCTGCAAAAATTCACGGGTAAGAAAGTCAGGTAAAGAATGAGCAACAGAGCCGTGAAGATGATCAATGGAGAAATCAAAGGCAGATTAAATAATTCTATCCTAGTATGCTTACGAGATACTAGGCATAATAGATTTTCTGATTCACTACTAGGAATGGTCGAATCTAGTTTATGTAGTGGACCAATATATTTCAATTGTTTTCCAAATTATTCTGTATCTCTTACAGATCCAAATATTTTAAATGTTTTATCTTTAAATCTAAAAACTCAAGGATTTAATATGATGTTAGGTTCTCAAAACATAGCCATCATTTATTGTATTTATTATAAAGTAATGAATACATTATGTCCAAATGTACTTCAAATAGATATTAGAGGACAAACAATATTTTTCGAAACCAATATGGAAAAATCTAATACGATTATACCAAAGACAATATCATGGTCAGATATTGTTCTACCACAAACATGGTCCATCCATAATGAAAATCAACAATCACAAACATCTACCCAAAACATTCCAGATAAATTATTGAATATACAGATGGAAATATTGAAATCCAGTTCACCACAAATAATAGAATTATGGATGATGCATCCATCTCAGGTACTTCAAGTACTTATTCCTTCCAAGAACCAAAACCAGCAAGAAAATCTGTTACTACTTACAATAGAATTCCTCCTACCATAAATATTCCATCAACACCAATAAAACCAAAAATTGATGGACTATTAAGAACACCTGATAATATCATTATCCCTCAATATAAACAAGCTCAAGAAGAACCTGCTGAAGCAGAATTCATTCAAGTACTGCAACTTGAAGAAACGTTGGATAAATAATTCATCATAAATGATTATTTATCCCTCAAAAATAAAAATATCAGAGAATGGTATGTAGAAACTTTTGATCCTAAATTAGTATCTTTGTTTCATAAAAGATTCAACAAATGGAGAAAACAAGGAAATAAAGGAACATGCTTTTTTGATTGGCTAAAAGACATCCTATGCCAAAAACAAATCCCTATTCCCGATTTTGAAATAAACACACTAGAAACCTAGTATACAGTATTTAATACTACTGAAGAAAACACAATTAAAGCCATACATCCTCCTGAACAAAGCATGAAAATACAAGGAATAGCTACGAAAGGATCCGCCACTACAGGATCAAACATAGAGCAAAATATGGGATCCTCAACCTCAACCCAAATGATTGTATACGAAACAGTAGCTACACCATATAAACTAAATAATGCAAATTTAGCTCGTATAGAATAACTTCCACACATAATTGAACAAAATAATTATACGAATCTCTACCTTCACATTATTGGACAACAAACTATTAGAATAGAAAACTTATTATATCCTCCCACCTATAACGAAAACAAACAATTATTTTTTAAACCTCCTCCTGAATTAAATAAAGAAAAATTTCATATAGGTGATGATAATAAAACACTCATGGATCAATTAATTTTCAAATTATCCAAATTAGAAATAAAAAATCAGAAAAAAATTATTGTTATACCAGACAATGATAAGGGAAAAACAAAAATCCCAGAACATGATAATATGACTCTTTAAGAAGAAATAATGTTCCAAGCAGATGAAAATATGGAACCATCAATTGCCAACACAATAACAAATATACAAAAAGCATTTTCTGAAACTCATATTACTCCAGATACGATAAATCGAGTCAATTATAATAAAAATTGGCAACCAATAAATGCCCGACCATATTATAAGAGACCAACCCCAGTTGATATCCAATTAGAAAAAGACCTTACAAGCCATACTTCTACATATACTTG
The DNA here is from genome assembly GCF_000471905.2 of Amborella trichopoda. The sequence continues at coordinate 460,192 of NW_006498062.1, read as the reverse complement.
TCGAACTATTATAGACTGGAACATTGATGGAATTTTCGATCACCGAATATTAGATACAATGAAACATATGACTATGCATGCTTCGGCATGTAAAATGGCTGGTAGTCATGATCAAGAAATAGCAAAAGCTTTTTGTCTCAGGATTTACTGGATGGCTAAGAGGATGGTGGGATTCCTATCTCAATGAACAAACAAAACAACAAATATTAACAAATACTCGACAATGGACAGCAAAAAATGAACATAACCAAGATATGGTATATTCTGAAAGTGATGTTGTCAATTCACCGATTTATACAATTGCCCTTCATTTCATAGGAAATACTTCAATACTTGCAGCTCGAACTGCTGATCTTTTATCTAATTTACGTTGTCCTATACTATCTCACTACAAATGGTATAAAGACGTCTTTTTCTCTCGTTTACTTATACGAGAAGATAGTCATCTTGACCACTGGAAAGAAAAGTTCGTAGAAGGATTACCATATCTATTCGCTGAAAAGGTCAAAGAATGTCTAAAAAATAAAAATAGTGGTGTAATCAATTACGCTCAATATACTTTAGGTGAATTATCTTCTGAAATATGTGCTGAAGGCCTAGCCCTATGCACAGATATGAAACTTAAAAAGCAACTTGATAAACAAAACATAAGTAGTAAAAAGGAGTTAGGAGACTTCTGCCAACAATTTGGCTATCATATTGATAAAAACAATCCACATAAAATACATAAAATATATAAAAAGAAAAAACATCGCATTAATAAACCTGAAAAAACACATAAGTCTTTTCCAACCAAACATAAAAAATATAGGAAATTTACTAAACGTTTTGCTTCTAAAAAATTCCAACAAAATAGTAAGAAATTACCTGTTTGCTATAAATGTGGAAAAGTTGGCCATTATAAAAGCCAATGCAAAGTCAAACAAAAATTACACTCTATTACATTAGATGAGCCATCAGAAATAAAATATATGACATTATTCAAATATATGATTTGTCTAATAGTTCAGATACAGATACTACTTCATCAAGTAGTGATACATCTTTTATAGGAACTATGCATAATGATGATTTTTATTGGTCCACAATTAGTAGTTCTAGCACGGACGAAGAAATATGTCAATGTCCTATTACAACTTCTGATATTCATACGTTAACAAAAGAAGACAATCTTATTTTAGACCTAATAGAGAAAATATCTGATCTTGATGAAAAAAGAGAAGTAATTACTCAGTTTATCAATTTAACTAAAACAAAAATAAAACATATGCCATTAATCAAACCTCCTGATAATTATAACTTTTCTGATATAATAAAACTTATCAGTCAGCATGAAGCCACACAAAAAGAATGTACTATTGCTGAACTCAAAGCCAAAGTAAATATAGTCAAGGTAGAAGTAACCCAATTAAAAAATAGAATTCAAATCCTTGAACTCCATAACAAAACCTCCGAAATAGACACTAACATAGATGTCATTGAATTTGACCACTTACTCAAATCATATCATTCCGATGATTATATAAATCAATGCGAATCATCTACCAAAAAATCAGTAAATGTCTTAAATAGAGTAATCACACAAAAATGGTTTGTCTTAATAACCATTGCTATAAGTGATGAATATAAATTCCAATCTCTAGCTTTAGTTGATTCAGGTGCTGATCTTAATTGCCTCAATGAAGGATTAGTCCCTACAAAATACTTCGATAAAACTACCTAAATCCTTAATACTGCGGATGGAAGTAGACTATTTATTAAATACAAGTTATCTAATGCTAAAATTTGTATTGAGGGACATTGTTTTCCTACTCCATTTATTATGGTCAAGGGACTCAGCCAGGCTGTAATCAAAAGTTTTATTAAAAACGAAATATGTAATGATTTACCAACCGCTTTTGGGCATAGAAAACAATATATTGTTGGATTACCATATGAACCAAATTTAAGTGAAACAAAAATAACAACAAAAGCTCGACTTATTCAGATGAATACAGAATTATTACAAACATGTCATCATGAAATTAAAGATTTACTTCATAAGAAACTCATACGTCCTAGTTCATCTCCTTGGAGCTGCTCTGCTTTTTATGTCAATAAAAATGCCGAACAAGAACGAGGAGTTCCATGACTAGTCAAAGGTATGTCAAGGATTACAGCCTGGCTGAGTCCCTTGACCATAATAAATGGAGTAGGAAAACAATATCCCTCATTACAAATTTTAACATTAGATAACTTGTATTTAATAAATAGTCTACTTCCATCCGCAGGATTAAGGATTTGGGTAGTTTTATCGAAGTATTTTGTAGGGACTAATCCTTCGTTGAGGCAATTAAGATCAACACCTGAATCAACTAAAGCTAGAGATTGGAATTCATATTCATCATTTATGACAATGGTTATTAAAACAAACCATTTTTGTGTGATTACTCTATTTAAGACATTTACTGATTTTTTGGTAGATGATTCGCATTGATTTATATAATCATTGGGATGATATGATTTGAGTAAGTGGTCAAATTCAATGACATCTATGTCAGTGTCTATTTCGGAGGTTTTGTTATGGAGTTCAAGGATTTGAATTCTATTTTTTAATTGGGTTACTTCTACCTTGACTATATTTACTTCGGCTTTGAGTTCAGCAATAGTAGGTTCTTTTTGTGTGGCTTCATGCTGACTGATACGTTTCATTATATCAGAAAAGTTATAATTATCAGGAGGTTTGATTAATGGCATATGTTTTGTTTTTGTTTTAGTTAAATTGATAAACTGAGTAATTACTTCTCTTTTTTCATCGGGATCAGATATTTTCTCTATTAGGTCTAAAATAAGATTGTCTTCTTTTGTTAACGTATGAATATCAGAAGTTGTAATAGGACATTGACATATTTCTTCGTCCGTGCTAGAACTACTATTTGTGGACCAATAAAAATCATCATTATGCATAGTTCCTATAAAAGATGTATCACTACTTGATGAAGTAGTGTCTGTATCTGAACTATTAGACGAATCATATATTTGAATAATGTCATGTATTTTATTTCCGATGGACTCATCTAATGTAATAGAGTCTAATTTTTGTTTGACTTTGCATTGGCTTTTATAATGGCCAATTTTTCCACATTTATAGCAAACAGGTAATTTCTTACTATTTTGTTGGAATTTTTTAGAAGCAAAACGTTTAGTAAATTTCCTATATTTTTTATGTTTGGTTGGAAAAGACTTATGTGTTTTTTCAGGTTTATTAATGCGATGTTTTTCTTTTTATATATTTTATGTATTTTTTGTGGTTTGTTTTTATCAATATGATAGCCAAATTGTTGGCAGAAGTCTCCTAACTTCTTTTTACCACTTATGTTTTGTTTATCAAGTTGCTTTTTAAGTTTCATATCTGTGCATAGGGCTAAGCCTTCAGCACATATTTCAGAGGATAATTCTCCTAAAGTATATTGAGCGTAATTGATTACCACCGACACTTTTCAAAGGTATTTTGGTGAATTTATTTCATGCAAAATACTTTTTTGATATTTTTCAAAAATTTATCTATTTTTTATGAACATACATCTAAAATTTCAAGTGATTTGGATTTTTTTAAAAAAAAAAAACTAAAATTCAAACCCCAGCGAACGTCTTTGATCGTCAGATCGGCCTAGAATCAAGTTGGGACGTTGGGCTCACATGTTCATAGGAGCTAGTTGGTTAATCCCA
>NW_006498062.1:434461-449884 GCF_000471905.2 Amborella trichopoda | reverse complement strand
ATATCTTTACATATAAATATATGTAAATATACATGTATGTAAATTTATATGTTTATACATGTAAATTTGTAAGTACATATATGTAAATATATATATGTAAATTTGTGTATTAACATGTATGTATGTAAATATATGTATTTATGTATACACATAAATATATATGTATATATGTGTAAATGTATATGTCTATATGTAAATACAAAAAATATATGTATTAACATGTATACATGTGTATACAAGTATAAATGCATGTATATGTACATGTATACACGTATGTATACATACACACACACACATAGATATATATATATATATATATATACACATTCTAGTATGGGAAGTATGAATTTCTTTCCATAATCTATCCTATTAATATTAGGGTTGTCATCTTTAAATGCTTCTTCAATTTCTTGTATTTCATCATTGGTTAAACTTTCTTCGTGTAATACCGTAGCTTCTGATTCAACCATTACTCCTTTACCCTTTATATTCAGTTTGGCAAATTTCTTACTAATTCCTCTATTAGATCCTTATTTTCTTTTTTTTTCTTTATTCCCTCCAAACTGAATTGTCCTTTATTAATTTCTAGAGGAGGTTTAAATAGGACAACTTTCTTACTATCTATTTCTGTTAATTTGGTTTTGTTATTTTGAGATCTATTCACTATATTCTCTATTCTGGTGGTTTGCTTTCCAATTGTTTGTAAACACAAGTGAGTATAATTTTTTTGTTCAATTATATGCGGTATGGTCTCTATTTTATGACTGTGGTGGTCAGTTTCTTTAGAGATTATTTTGTATGGAGAGGCTTTAGTTTCAGGCTTTTCTTTTAATGCCCCTTTTAATTGAAGAATTCTTTCAGGACGGTGTATACTATGTATTTCTTCCCCTTCTACAGTATAATATGCTTGATATTGGTTTTCTATTGAGTTAAGACCAAAATCAGGGATTGGGATATCTTTTTCCCTTAGAGTGGGTCTTAGCCAGTTAAAGAATCCTATATTTTGTTTATTTTTCTTTATGACGTTATTAAATTTTTTGTGAAAAGCATCCAACAGTACTTTAGGGAATTCTGCTAAATACCAATCACAAATTTCTTTATTTTTCTTAGAAAGGTAATCATTCTTGATTACTTTTAGGTCTATTTTTCCTTCTTTCTGAAGAGTAAAAATATTAAAATCTAAGTCTGAAGGTGTTGGTTCATCATTAGATAAGTTGGGGTCGTATATCTTATAGACAGGTTGATGGATATTACTATTAGTTCGGGTCAAACTTTCTATTATAGGTCTTTGAGATATTGAGGATGTAGAATGCCTAGAAGGTGTGCATGTTGGAGTTTGGATAGAACCTTCTGAGAGGTTAAGTCTGGTTCTTCTATTGGAGTTATATTGAATTTCAATATTTCCATCAGGATATTCTATAATTTGATCGGGTTCTTGATTTGTTGGGGTCCTATAATGTTGGTTTTCGTTGCGTATGGACCAATTATCAGGAAGAACAATTTGGGACCAATTTATTGATTTAGGGATGACTGTATTGGATTTTTTCATATTGGTTTGAAAAAATATCGTTTGTCCTTTAGTGTCTATTTGAAGGACATTAGGACTTAAGGTATTCATTACCTTATAGCATATCCTGTATATTAAAGTAATATTTTGAGAACCAGGGTTCATGCTAAACCCTTGAGGTTTTAGATTTAAGGTGAGGACCTTTAAGAGATTAGGGTCTGTTAGCGAAATAGAGAAATTTAGAAAATAATTAAAATATATGGGTCCATTACATAAGCTAGATTCGACTACTCCTAATAAAGAATCAACAAATTTATTATGGCGACTATCTCTTAGCATAATAGTATTGAATTATTTAATCCTAACCGATTTAGGGGTTTTACTGCTATTTGAATCAATCCTATATGTTAGTATTTATATTATTTAGCTTTATGATTTTGGATCATTTGATCAGCTAAAAGTTAAAAACTTTCTTGCTCGTTATTAACAGATATACTCTGTTCTACGGTTTTAATAGAATAACCAGTCCTAAATTTGAATGTTCCTTTCTTGTAAATATCAAATATAGGAACTCTTGGGATGTTCCAATTTTGTATTTTTTTTTCAATGTTGTCTATAATTATTTCCTCTTTATTTTTTATTCGTAATGTACCGTGAGATGAAGATGTTGTTCTATTGGACAATGTCCTAATAAAATTTTCCATTTTAAGATAACGGATGAGTACACGAGTCAATCAGAAATAGTCCGTGTGCCTTTTTCGCGGCTCTTCTGAGATTTTTCGGCAGTACAGGTCACGACGATTTTTGGTCTCAACCCTCGGACTTACCTTAAATGGCAAATTTTATTAAGCTATTAGCCTTTAGAACAATATTTCTATCTTAAAGTTCACCACTGTAACTTTAACTTGGCTCTAATACCAAGATGACCCAACTTTAACTTTTAGTGAAGCGAGCCTTATAGAAAAGCAGTTGCGCGCTAGCAGCAAGCAACGACTGAAAAGCAGGGCACGGATGGAACGAACATCTTGGAGCATTGGCGCAAGTATCCCCTGCACGACTTGCTTAAAGATCATTCAAAGCAGTTGTTCAAGTTTGAGATACACTGTTGCTTGAGCCGGCTGCAAGCAACTGAAGAAAGTCTTCAAGAGTTCTCCTAACTAAGGAAAAAAAGACTGTGGTTATTTCTTGGACTATCCAGTAAAAAAAAAGAAATCCAATTGGAAGTCAAAGTTTCGGAGAAAAAAAGAGACCCACCAGCTGCCCAGAGATAAGAAAAAAGGTTTAGAAGAAGAAGAGTTTCAGTTGCATTCTTCTAAGGGGACGGGTCCTCATGGGATCAATAGCATTTCACCAGAATAAATACAGTCTCTGAAAAATCTCGATCAAAACTTGAGAAGGTGTATAGGCGGAAACCATGACATAAATAGGTAGTTCATAGAGGTCTCTAGTCTATTTTCATGTTCTGATCTCTCCATTTTCTGTATCCTACGAGTGGATAATTAACGACTGATTCATGAGATATCCTTTGCCCCTTAGCTCCTTAGTGCCTTAGCGTTAGGTGAAAATCTCTCTAATTAGAAAAGAAAGTTTCCATCTGTTATGTCGTGACTCACTCTGTCCAAAGGAGTGACGAATTGAGTCGATCAGTTAGATATCCCCGATTCAGTCTTCCTCAGTAATGGAAGAACTTCCGAATTTGGAATAGATAGATCTGGTCTCTTCAATTTATGAGAGAAAGTGCATGAATTCCTTTATAATCTTTCTGCTTTTCTGAAAGCATATTTTCAGATTGGGGGCTATCGCCATATTCAGTTCCTTATGCTTGAGTGGCCCAGCCCACACGGTGGGGGTGAGCCCTTTGGTCGGTCTATTCCTAGGAGAAAGAATCCGTCTGTAAGGGCAAGTGCGACCCTCCTTATCTATAGGCGAACGATTTCTTACGATTGAATCTTTATTGCCAAACCAACGACTTTCTCATAAGAATCCTTACAATGGTAAGTGTGGCCTTTCCGGTGCCTCTCTCGGCTCCTTATGAGGAGCAAGTGAGCAAAGCGAACGATATTAGGAGAAATAGAGGAACAATACTGCCTTGAAGTGAGTCCCTCGATCTTAATGAGGGACTCAGGTTGCCTGAGTCGATCAATTATCGAGGGGAGGCCCGGAATCCTTTTGATAATGAATGAATTCTTATGAGGCATCAGGCAAGGCTGGCCCCGAAGGAATCCGTCAACTTCGACCCGAATGATCTAAAGGCGAACGATCCATGCGAGATGGATCAAGGGACTAGGGACTTGGCCTTTACCTATACCAACAATAGTTCCTGCTAAAGCAATAGTGGCAGCTTCGGCATGGAAAAACTGAGATTGTCTAAGTCAAGTCAAGCGAGACCTCCTGAGAACGTGAACGATCTCGTTTCTATTTCATCTATTGAAAACTAAAAACGATTAGGATATACTGTGTAAGTCAAGTCTTTCCTTTCCCTGGGAAAGCAAACGATTCATTCTCAAAGGAGTCGTCTATAAAAAGAGAAGAAGAATCCCGTGGGGATGGGGAGATCTATGTTAGTTAGTTACAGAAGTGCTTTCCATAATCAAACCAACCTTTCCGTTTTCTCCTAATATTTGATAAGAGTCTGGCTCGGCTCCCCGAGGAGGTCAGGGGAGGAAACGTTCCACTATGAGATTTCATTATGGGATTGAGATAGCGAAGCAGTTAATCTAGATTCATCTTACATCTTTGTCTATGTAGATGTTGGCCATTTACAGCAGCATCGGCTGTCTTCAAGGAATGAATTGGTAGCATTTTCTATTGATTCGTCTCTATCACAGTGACCTTGAGGTCACCGTCCTGTCCTTTTCGGATGATAGTCCTTTCCTGCTATTGTATTGAATTTGCTTTTCTTATTGAATAGTGCCACTAAAGACTGGCAGGAAGTCACACAAGAACCAACGGGTGCCCCCGTTTGAATTATGAATGATCACCGGTGGTCCATGACAGCTTCGTTCGTCCTACCGGGTGAGCGTCCCCAATGTGAGGCTGCACCCGAAGACCATTACTGGTTAGACGCTACTTATTGATTAGTTGAACTCCCATTTCTAACAAGCGGCTCGCTTCCCTGTGCTACCGCAGACGCTTCTGGATGGTCTCCCTTTGACCTACCTCGTCCTTCCCTACGCTAGCTGCTCGAGGCTTAACTCTGTTTGGAGTGGAACACGAAGGGATCTCATGCCGGGATGGAACCAGAAGAAGGAAAGAAAGAAAAATTGAATGAATTGCCTTCCTTGACCGAGCTTCTACTTTGGAGAGTTAAAGGGCGTGATCGAACGCGAGTTGAAGAACAAATATAACAGTAAATAAGTTTTGCCTTTTTTGAGCCTTTCGCTATGTTTCGTATCAGGGTAGCCGTAGCGAAACCTATGGCCGGATTGAATCCTTCCTTCCCTCCCATGCAGCCCCTGGTAGCTCCTTCAGGGGGAAAGACCCTCCCCTTACGAATAGAGAAGTAGAAGCAATGTTCATATGAAATTCTTCCCTCCCTCGCATCCAATCGGGCAGTAGGAGATCCAATCATTCTGGCCAAGCAAGGTCAGGCAGAGATATATTTTCTATAGCGAGAGGAAAGCCATCGCTCAATCCTAGGCATCGATTTACAACATCTGCATAAAAGGGAAATGGGAAGTAAGGATCATAGGATCCCCACTACCTATGGAAAGCTATTCAACCTTTATCCTTATCGACTGCCCCTGCTTCTCGTACTTCCCATAGTCCTTTTGAAACTCCTTATCAAAGAATGAAAATGAATACTGTCTTGGAGGAAAAATGGCCACTCGGCTAATTGATACTCCTCTCTTGTCCCTAAATGCTCTTGCAACTCCCCTAACTGTTTTCCCATCGACTCGTGAAAATGAAAAGATTTCTTGTTTATAAACTCTGGCAAACATTCATTCCCATCAGACTTCCCGGCCCTCCTCCCAACCAAGCATAGGTATAACCCCTCTTTCCCATACAGGTAAAGGTTCTATTCCCGTGAATGGGGGGTCGTTAGACAAACTTGAGCACTTGATTGTCCTCCAAGGATAATCGTTTCGATCGAGATGGTCCCCCAAACACTAATCCTGGAATAGGCTATAGAGCTGCTTTCCATTAGCAAACAGATCGCGGACGCTCTGCCAGAGGCATCTACTCCCACACCAACAAAAAAATCAGATCATGATAGACTAAATCGTGTAGATTCACCAGGCAGGCCTATATGGAAGGACTTTGAGGGGGACACAATCGCCCAATAAATTGCTGCAAGCCCTACTCACTGCTAGTAAAATGGAGATCAACAAGTGTTGCAACCGCCTATTAGTGGATTATGGAGCTTAGGAGTGATGTTGTCGAACGGGAATATCAATACGGGGCGCCCGCCACCAATGTGATCAAATTTATTCTAGTAAAGTTGAAGTGGTGAGTCAAATAAAGGATATTTAGGCTTTTCATATAAGCTTGATAAGAAGATAATGACTTTTGTACTTATGGTAGATATTCCAATGAATTATGGGATTAAGCTAGATAGCAAATTGGCCTCTGATATTGATGGCCTGATCTCATTATCATGGGAATATGCTTGAATGAATACAGGAAGGATGGCACAATACAATGTCAGGGCTAGGCCGATCTTGATGAAAAAGGAAGCAATGGTGTGTGGACCTACTGGAATGGGTATCTCTTCAGTCTTTGCTACTCGTGTGAGACATAATTTTGTACTAAACGACATTGACAAAGGTTTATTTTGATGGCATTTCTTGTGGAGAAGGGCATGGTGGCGGAGTGGTCCTGATATCACTAGAGTCATTTCCATTTTCATATTTGTTCAAACCTATTGTTGAATATATAAAAAGCACTTCATCATGACTTATGTATTGCCCTGGGATCCAACATCTAATTTGTTTGGGTGATGCGGAGCTGGTGATTAATCAAGTCGAAGAGGAAATAGTTGCTTGAACAAGCGAAACCCTCAAGAAGTAGCTCATCATGTCCTAATTTTGGTCTTTCAATATTGAAAACAACAAAATGAGACTTTCTGAGTTTCAGATGTGAAAGAAAGTGATATGAAGCTCAAGCATCCGCTAACCTCATATATAAGCTAACTTTGCCCTCGAAGAAATTTGATGTTACACTGTTTGAATATGTCCATCAAATTCAAAGACTGTAACATACTCTTAATTTTAGGGCGGTTTAGCGAGCCAGCTACTAAAAACCCGCTTTATTAGCTATTGATCCTAAATATATTGAAGCAGGGGTCAAGAGAGTTGTTTCTATTAATTCGATACAGCAACGACTAAATTCTGTGTTCCAGATCGAAACCCAGAAGCAGATCCAGTAGGGTGGAGTCGTTCATGTCATTGATGGAACAACTAATTATGTTTCTCTTTTTTCCTATGAAAGCACCTCGCCCAGCATCCCTTCGTCTAGTTTCGAACCAGTACGAGCACCAGATACAGCAGGTCAGGATCCAGAGCAACCGGATGGATACACATGCTTTGATATATTGGATTGCAATGCAAGACAAGTAGGAACCGCAACCAACAACTGCCGAGCTCTGTTGTCGACAGGCGAGGCGAAACTACCTTTCCCTTTCATGGAGGTAAATAAATCTCCTTCCTATGTGATTCACTAGGGCTTAACAAAAACCAGTTAAAGAAAACACACATTAACTAATATATTTATATTTGAACTCATTTATAGGGCAGGGAACGCCTCACAAAGATACGAGATAGGAAATGTTCACACCTCACAAGAGAGAGATGTGAGAGATGGAATTTGAGTCAATGGGGGGGCAAAGCGGTGGGCCACCCCCCATGCACATTAGAAGAGGAGATGGAGTTGAAAAGGAGGAGGTGCATCAAGCTAGGCCAACTGGATCCCGAATGAGGTAACCCTTGCCTGACTCCTTTCGTCTCGACGTTGGTCGTACGATCCGTACTAGATCTAACCGATCGTACGATCCCATACTAGAAAAACTACCCCTTCCTCCACGTTCTTGATAGCCCGCCCGCCTTGCCCCACCTCTCCTAAAGGGCAGGACCGGGGGAATGACTGCGTGTAATCGAGAATTCTCGGGCTAGGCGATCAAACAAACTTCTAGCTCCTCCAATATTACGCTAGGTGTGGGGAACATACCAGCACTAAGTAGGCGAAGTGCCCCCGCCGAAAACTCACAAGAGAACCAACACGCTCCTTAATGGCGAGAGACTTGTATCCAAACTAGACCCGCGCAAGATCATAGAAGAAAAAGGAATGGATTAAGAAGAGGGAACTAGACGAAGAGGCTAACAAGAAAGGGAAGTAGGACGCTAGCAAATTGAATGAGTGCGCAAAGGCCTCCCAACCAAAGTGAGCATATTGAAGAAGATGAACGTGACGTATATGTATATTTTACCTTTATGGGCAAATGGAACTACCGAGACAAGAAGGGTCAAACGATACATGAGCAATCGAATGAAAGCTCTCTATGTTCATTGGCCTTTCTCAACAAGATCACAAGCTTAAAGCCACCAAGGCCTAATCTTCTCAGCTCGTAGAATAAACCAAGGCGTCCTACTTACTCCATCTCAATATGGAAACGAATCCCTGAAGCGTGGGAGTGTAGAAGTCCAGCCATAGGGCCCCCACTTTTGTAGAGGTTTTCAAGTAGTGGCGTAGGAAGCCTTTTTCTCTATACCTCACTGGCTCTCGCAAAACAACTTGATGCATGCCAGGGGAGGGCTTTGCCTACTAATAGCAATTGCCGAGCTATTCTTAGATTCGAATTCTCCCCCGTTCCTTCCCTTTGATTTTTCATTTCCCTCAATATGTTGAGTGGCATCATTCCTTTATTACTTATGAGCATTGCATTGCTCTGACCGCCTCTATCATGTAATGTCGGCCGCCACGCTCCTCCATCATAGGATGAGAGAGCCAGCTTACACTCCTGAACCAAAGAAAGCCGGCAGCCCTCACTTTGCTGCTTCTCCTTGTAGAGCAAAGCAGATTCTTGCCCCGAGATCGAGGCCCTTCACTATGGCTACACTCTCTTACCAAGCCAAATAACATGGCGGCCAAACTGAACCAGCCTTAAGACTCAGCATCAGATCTGGAGTGTTCGTTCTGTATGTAAGATACACCTATCCTGCTAGATCACTAACAATCAAACACATACCTCCCTTGTTTGTAAGGATGAGGAAGATGTGGTTTTTTACAACAACATCGACATAAAGAAATGATGAAGAATTCACTAATTTAGAAAGTATATAGAATTTCTAATAACAGTTGAGCCCTTTCATTAGCGAAGAAGCGGGGAAAATATCTCACCGCTCAAGAGTGAGCTTCAACCTAAAGAGCTCCCTCTTGGAAAGAAGGGTCATATCATACCTAGCCCCCACCCACTATACAATAGAATAACCATTCACCAAGTCACTTGATTCGTGATCGAGGACCTTAACCTTAAGTACCGTACTATTCGAGAGCAGAAAGGAAATCAAATTCCCCGTAGCCTAAAGGAAAGGGACTCGGAGAGAGCTGACCTAGCAATGTCTTGCCAGCGAGCTATGTATAGCAATGCTGCAGTAGCTATCTCCCACTGACTAGTACATAGGCCGAGCCACTGTTTCGTTTGGTGGACCAACCTTCTCATTCCAAGGGGGGTATGACATCAAATTCATATTCGTTTCGGGAGGAACACAAATCGTGCACTTGGCAACACTATCTCCATTGGCATCCTCAAGAGCAAAGAGGAGTTGATCAAAGCCACTTCACTGAAAGGGATCTTTTATGAACATCATCGGGCACTACCAGTCCAATCAACAACTTTCAGTTGGTTATTCTCTCTCTATGAAAAGGTAGGAGGAAGACTAAAGGTTCACCATCTTACTAACATGGAAGTCGGGACAACCAGCTTTCTCCTATATCTTCTCACCAGATTTTCTTTTGAGTCTCGTTCCGACAGCAGGGGGCCGGGCAGCGCATGATCAAACTTCAACTCGCTCAAAATAGGGAGCGGGGGAGCAGCCATAAAGCTCGTGTAATTACCGCCCATTCATAGAATTGTCCTGCTACGTCACCAACCGATCCACTTGAATTGGGATGAGCGCGTCTTGGACAAATGGCTTGCTCCACCGGGTCGAACCAATTCATCACTTGGGATGGCAAGTGTCGCTGGGGACAGAAAAAATCAAATGGCTGGAACGGTTTTAGCTAAGATCCACCACTTCTGACGAATCATCCAACAAAAGGGAACCGAGCGGGTGAGTTGAAATGGGATAACATGAGTCTTTAGCCCGGTGTCTCGGTATGATGATGAAGAGAGAACACTCCCTTAGGAGCCACAGTAATATCATCGAAATTGATTGAGAAATGAGTGTCATCATATCCCACCATGCTTCACGTAGGCGCCATCTATGATGTGAGAAGGCGACCTTTGCTTTGTAGGCCGGTGACAAGGGGCACATAGAGTGAGGCACTAGTGCAGGGTAAATAGCTTGTAAACTCCGCTCTGTCACAGATAGAGCGGGGACTTCCGTCGTGAGTGGTCCATGAAGCTTTAGGCATAGTATATGTCAAGAAAAGCTTCCAAGTACCTTTGGCGATGTAATATGGAGCTCGTTCAATTGTAGGAATCTGGGTCCATTCCAGAATGATGAGGATCGGAAGAATAGACCTCCAAAGTTGCTCCCTCGACATGGATATAAATTGTGGAGAGTCCAGGCATCTTGAAAGAAATTTGGCACAGTCAGCCAGTTAGGCTATTGTAAATCACAATATGATGAGAGACCCAGATATTGCCGATGTCCATCTTCCAAATTCTTGCAGGCTTCTGTCAGCAAAAGGAAATGGCTCTGCTGAGAGGCTTGTGATAGAGAGTGGGAGATCTAATGGATCTCCAAAGCAAAGGGGTAGACAGCTTGGAATTGTTTAATGAGGCACCTTTTATCGTCGCTTGGCTTCGTCGATTCATTGTAAAAGTTTATAATTCTCCTTAGATTGATGATCCGCCTCTGGGTAGACGAGGTCATCATACTTCTCTTGCTGGGGATGCTTTCGAGAGCCCGCATACCAACGATGCGTGCTGATATTCATAACATGACTCTAAAAGTTAGCGTCGCAATAAAGCCAAAGGTCGACGCATCGAGTTGGGCATTCGATTGAGATAGCATTCTGAATGACTGTATCCTCTTGGGAAAACAAACTGAAGAGTTTTGGTGCCATAATCAAATCACTGAACTTCTCGGGTGGGCCCGAACGCTACCCTTAAAACCTCCTCGACTCCCCTTAGAAGGAGTCCTTCGGCTAGTATACGCCGCTAATTCATGGCAGGTTCAAGCCACCGGATGTGGCCAAAACATATAGCAAATACCTAACAACAGACATGAGGACCTCTGACAACTTTGGTTCTTGATATATAATAAAAATTATGAGGAGGGTATAGATCTTAAATACCTTACAGATGCCTTACTGCAAATGCTTTCTCGCAAATAGGATTGCGATCATAGAAAACCTTCTTTCTTCTTTGACAATACTCCCTGCGAATGCTAGCAGAATGCTGAAGAGAGTATCAAGCTCTTTGCTAAGGTTTGCACTGAAGAGATGCACATAGGATGTGTACACAAAGACTTCCTCTCTGTTCCGCACCATTCCGCCCATTTTTCCCTCTTGTTCCGTCCTTCCCTCTACCACCGCTAGCTAGAATCATTCTATTTCCTTCAAAGACGGTGCTGACCACAGACCTGAGACCACAATCTTATATCCAACTTCCAAACTAGTGACTCTCAACCCATTCCTCTACCTGATAGACTGACCTACCGCCACCACTGCAAGAATCTATATTTGTGAATCCATGTCTGAGACTGAGACCTGTTCCTCAATGGGCAAAACTTTCTAAGTGCAGTTGCCAATCTTGTCTACTGTTGGAACGCTTTGCCCTTTCATCCCTCCAATCTAGCACTGACCTACCACCGCAAGAGCTATAATAAATATCTAAAAATTTCAACCACCGACCGCATGTAGGTCACGCCCCTGTTGAAGCTCAATTACCTCTCTTTCCTTACCTTACCGATAAGACCGTGCTCCTCCTCCACTCAAACCATTCCTCTATAATCAGGAAAACAAGACTACTGATATTGACTGAACACCAAACAGAGCCCGTCTATATAAAGTGAAACATGATCACATGGTCAGTCCACTCAGTTCAAATTGAAAAGAAAGAAGAAACCTCAAAGGAAAGTAGAGAAAGAACTATAACTATATTGTATTCATAACGCTACCCCCGTCCCCTATAAAGACCTGCTCTATCTATCTCATTACTCATGCGCTTCTCCAATTAGCCGTTCCCCTCTCCTATGACCACCTTATCCCATTAGAGCCTTCTCCGATTCTCGATTCTCTCTTCCTCTGGTTTGCTCGATTATTCATGCTAGAGCGAGGACTTTCTTGCTCGATTATTGATACAAGAATGGGAAGATTCGTCTTTGTCCCAATTTTCGTGACCTCAACAAGGTGGCCTATCCCAAGGATGATTTTCCCCTGCTCAATATTCTGATTCTCATTAATCATACGACAGGGTACGATATGTTTAGTTTCATGGATGGATACAACGCACTTTGTTTCAGATCAAGATGGCTCCTGAAGACATAAATAAGGAAGACCTCGTTCATCACACCAGCTGACACGTACTGAAATATTGTAATGCCGTTCGGGCTAAAGAATGTCAGCGCCACTAATTAGCGGGCAATGACGGCTCTGTTTCATGAACTGATGCACAAAGAGGCGGAAGTATACGTTGATGACATGATCGTCAAATCACGAAATAGAGAAGATCATTACTAAACAACCTCCAGAAAGTGTTCAATTGCCTCAGAAAGTACAAATTGTAGTTGAATCCTCAAAAGTGTATCTTTGGCGCTACATCCAGCAAGTTATTAGGATGAATCATAAGTCAAAGAGGGATCGAGATAGATCTAGAAAAGGCAAAGGCAATTATTGTCTCCACAAATGGAAAAAGAAAGGGTTTATTATCACACAGGTTGTCTTCGCTTCATCGCACAACTCACGCCCATTTGTGAGCTCATATTCAAACTCCTTAAAAAGGACTCCCTAAGCAGTGGAATGAGGATTGTCAATGGGCTTTTGATCAAAAAAAGAAAAGATTTTACGAATCCTCCAGTTCCGGGAAGACCCTTACTGCTTTACTTATCTCCCACAGAGACGTCCATGGGATGTGTGCTTGGTCAACATGATGACACAGGCAGAAGAAAACAGGCCATATAGTATTTGAGCAAAAAATTGACCGATTGCGAGTCGAGATATTCACCATTCGAGAAGACCTATCTCGCTTTGGTTTGGGCTACTCAACGCCTCAGACACTACCTATTGTCTTATCCGGTATTGCTTCTGGTGCACAAGGACCCGCTCAAGTATCTCTTCAAAAAGCCGGTTGTTTCAAGCGGAATTGCTAGGTGGCAAAGTTCGATATCACTTATGTCACCAAAAAATCAATGTTGGGACAAGCTATTGCCCTTGGACGTCATCCTTTACCATGTTACGAGCCGCCCATGATGGATTTTCCCGATGAAGAAGTCTTTTACACTAACATTGAGTATGGAGAATTTGATCCTTTCTGGACCATGTTCTTCGATGGAGCTTTGAATGAGATAATTCGGAAGCAGGTTCCCAAACATCCATATGAATTAACTCAAAAGGTCTATTACAATAAACTGATTTGTTGGAAAAAGGTTATTTTCCACTCGGTAGTACACTGATCAAAATCATCTTTTGTAAAACTAGGTAGGTAGAGTCCAAAAAAGTCCTTATTAATCCATGGGATGAAGACGTTGAAAGTTCACGTGTCCAAGTCGCTTATTCCATGTGTCGAGAGGTATAGAATAAACAGTAGTAGTAGCCGAGTGACCCAAAATTTGCCCCGTGTCAAGAATGTTGATGCCCCCTTTTTCCTTACCCGAACCAATCATCCTCCCGGTCTTGAAACACCTTTTTTAGTTTAAAGAGAAGAAAATAAGGTTGCACTGTAATTAAGAGACTTACACAGTTGATTAACTGAAAAAAGGTTCTTGTCAAGACGGGGAACATGAAAGACACTAGGAAGAGAGATAGAGAGAAAGGAAATAAAACCAACTCCGTGAACAGGAACTGAAGCTCCATTAACCATTCTTACCAAAAGCTATGGCCAGAAAAATTGCCAAGAGAATGGAAGTCTGAGGAAGAGCCCGTCATGTGATGGGAGGCTCCAGAGTCAATCACCCACGAAGATGATGGATGAGAAGTGGAAGTGATACCTGCTGTGCATGCTGAGTAGTGAGAATGAGAATCTGGTTCCTTGGGACTATCTTTCTTCTTAGAGAGATAGAACTGAGCAAATTATTCTAACACATCAAAGGGGATTTGAGAGGTAACACTTTCCTTCTTTTTAAAATTGATAAGCTTATAAGTTAGTGGGTGGGGGGTGGGGGGCGGGGGGCTTTTGGAATAAGAAAGAAGTCAGTCGGGTAGTGCGCATCAAGGAATGGTTTCCTATCCGGCTGCCTTTATCTATCTCAGAAGAGGGGCAATAATGAGAGAATATCCTTCCCCTTTAGATTAGAGTAAGGTTCCTCCACGGCCCATGATCACCAATTCCTTTTAATGCTAACGATTCCCCTCTCAATATTAGAGGGGGATGGTGGCAGAGTCTAGTAAGTCACCGCCCACTTTCACAAGCGGGTAGGGATAGAAAGAGATATGGGGAAATCTAATCCAAACCATTGGTATGCCGAGAATCAAATCTCTTACTCCCGGAAGGAGTCGTATTGAGAAGTTGCTCAGTCAATTGTTCCACTCATTTGATAGGTCGCCGTGGGTCAGCATGTTAGATCTAGAAGATAGGGTGTCTGGGCCTATCTTCTATATGTAACATGTATATGTTACTATATATATATATATATATTGTAAACGTATATATATAGTAACATATATATATGTTACAATATATATATAGTAACATATATATCGTTACATATATATGTAACATATATATAGTTGCAATATATTGTTACAAAATAATATAGTTACAAAATATAGTTACAATATAATTACAATATAGTTACATAGATTGTTACAATATAGTTGCATATATTGTAACTGTTACAATATGTAACTATATTGTAATAGTTATAATATAGTTTGTAACTATATTGTAACTATATATGTTACATATATGTAATTGTTACATATATTATTACATATAGTTTGAAACTATATAGTTTGTAACAAACCATATAATTACATATATGTAACAGTTACACATATGTAACTGTTCTAACATATAGTTTGTAATTGTCACAAACTATCATACACATATAGTTTGTAACCTGTCTTGTCCAAACTGCGTAACCTGTTAGGACAATTTGTAACTTGTCCAAACAAAGTTTGTAACCTGTCCTAACTTTGTCCCTGTACAAAGTTAGGACCAAGTTAGGATTGGTTACACTATCCAAACTTTGTAACCTGTTACACTGTCCTATCTTGGATAGTGTAACAGGTCACACTTTCTCCTAACTTTGTCCTGGACAATGTAACATGGGGTCTTTGTCCTTGAGGGACATAGTCTTGAGAACCCAGAGTCCTTGAGGGGGAGAGTAGTATCATACACATATACATACACATATATGTATGTATATACACACAAATGTATACACATACATATTTATGTATTTATGTGTATATATGTAGGTATATATATATGTATTTGTATATGTTTATATATATACATATATGTATACATGTACGTGTATACATACTACATGTATGTGTATATATGTATACACATATATTTATGTATATATATACATATAAGTATATGTATATGTGTATACATATACATATATATACATATGTGTATATGT
>NW_006498062.1:353134-432780 GCF_000471905.2 Amborella trichopoda | reverse complement strand
ATATATATATATATATATCTATATATATATATATATATATTTATAACGTCATGTATATATATACAAGCATATACATATATAGGTATATACAAATATTGGTATATATATATTTATGACGTCATATATGTATATACATATATGTATACGTATATGTATATATGTATATGCATATAAGTATTTATATACAAATATATGTATATATGTATATACATATATATTTATATTTGAATATACTTATGTATGTATATATTTGTATATAAATACAAAAACATATGTATATGTATGTTTATATTCATATATTTGTATATACATATATTCGTCATAAATTCGACAAATTACGAGGATTTTTGACGTAAGGAAAGATACCCTATAGACTTTAAACTATGTAACCATGGTCTAAACTATATGACCTTAAACTATAGCGGAGGTCTAGTTGTACAACCTTAAACTGCATGGTCTTAGTTGTATGACTTTAAACTGCGTAACCACGGTCCTGCTATATGACCTTAAACCATAGTGCACGTTCTAGCTGCATGATGTTAAAGGACGCAGCACCGTGGAGGTCTAGTTGTACGACCTTAAACTGTAAGGTTCTAGTTGTATGACTTTAAATTGCATAACCATGGTCCAGCTGTATGACCTTAAACCATAGTGCACGTCTTGACTGCATGAAGATAAATTTTGCATAGGTCATGGAGGTATGACCTTTAAAACTTGCCCCCACATACATGCACATGCCTTTACGTGCACTTTCATGCATGCCTTTTCTAACCTACCTATTAGTGTGCACGCGCCACCTTCATTACCTCCCTAGTGTGTCCATTCACTTCATCACCACACCTCATTCCCCAAGAAGTCTCACTCACGCTCACAAAACAGCGAACCATCCTGCCATCCATAGTCGTTGTAAGTTAGTGGGTCACCATCGTTTACTCACATTTCATACATCATCCATCTTTCAAAGGTAGCCTAATGTCCTTTCCCCAAGTGAGTCAAACCACCACCATACTCACTCCATGGCCTGCACAGATTGCCATTCATCTCCATTATGGTGCAAACTATATGACCTTAAAATGTAGTGGAGGTCTAGTTGCACGACCTTAAACTGCATGGTCGTAGTTGTATGACTTTAAACTACATAACCATGGTCCAGTTGTATGACCTTAAACCATAGTGTATGTCCCAGCTGCATGATGTTAAACTATTTTGCACAGGTCCCAAAGGAATGACCTTAAACACGCCTTCACAAAAAAAATGATGAAATAACGGGCATGATGTATACCTTAACAAGGGAACGCTATAAGCAAAAATGACCGACATGCATGGTCACGAAACCATGAGTAAAAGAGTTCTGTGAGAAAAACCGGGTATGGTGAAAACTCGAAATGACATCGTGAGTAAAAATAGATGAAAAGGGTGGACATGGCTGAAAGGTCATGGGTATAAGAGCCCAAAAATAAAAAGAAGTTGGTGAAAACCGTCTCTATAGCACAGCTTCCCAAGCTCAAGCAAAAAATCCACAAAGGACGCTTGGATCAATAAATAGGTTGATGCAGCACTCGT
This sequence comes from Amborella trichopoda, assembly GCF_000471905.2. The sequence continues at coordinate 431,217 of NW_006498062.1, read as the reverse complement.
CTCAATAGGTGGCTTCAGCCCTCACTGAAAAGAAGAAAATCCCTGGTGTCACCATGTCAAGACTCCAAAAATATGAGCTCTAAGAAAAAGATCCTGACAGCCTGAGTCCAGTTGCAAAAGGACTCGAAAGAAAGAATACTTGCCAAGACGGCAAGACAAGTCTCATGAAAAAGAGCATCATTCCCACGAGGTTATGAAAACACTTTCAAGATGCTAGAGATGCCCTAAGGGAGCTAAGTCAACCATGACTTTGGAACAAAAAATCAAATGATTGTCGTAGCTACAAAGCAGTGGGTAGGGGTGGTTGTACCCAAAGTGATTATCTCGATAAACTGAGGTACCTTACTCGTCAAGGAATAACTAATCAGTCATAACTTTGGTGCGGCAAATTAGACGATTGTCATAGCTGCAAAGCAGTGGGTAGGGGCAGTTGTACCCAAACTAGTTATCTCGATAAACTGAGGTACCATACTCGCCAAAGAATGACTGATGCACGAAACAGATGGTGCCGATGGAAGGCCTTTCAGCATACTATTCATGTAATCCTCAAAACGTGGCTCAACACCAAAGGATATACACAAAACCCAAACCAAATGGGAACAATGCCCTTCGACATGGCACTCAATTGTTAGATGTGCCTAATTCTGTCTGACAAGGTCCGTACAAAATCCTCAGCTTCAGAATCACAAACAGTCCTCACGAGGGTGAGGTCTTCGACAAGATCCCTAAAAAACGTCTCTTCTCCCCTAAAGTCTCCACGGACGGACCCACGAACAATGCATCCCTACGTCTGAGCATCCTAGTTATACCGTTACGTAAATCTCCTCGGTGTTCACATGGTCATGTGGCTAAGAAGAAAAAAAAGTAAAAGCTGAAGGAAATTTTCTGAATGATTGTCCTTCTCACTTCTCTTGAAGCACAACATTCGGCGGGGAAAGCTATTTGAAATGATTTTTTAGCACCTTGATCCCTGATAAGAAGGAGGTCAATAAAGCCTACAAAACAGTGGAAATTCCTGACAGTCTTAGAATGGCCTCAGAATTGGTCAAGATCTTCATCAACACTTCAAAAGACCACCAGCCAAGTTTCATCGCTATCAGACATGTTTAAGGTAGTGAACACAAGGAAACAATTTCAATGAAATTGGTATCTAGCACCTTGTAACTAAAGCCATACTTTTGGTGCGTTAAACAACTATGGTACCACCACTATTGGATCTGACATGGTAAAAAACCCCTATGGGGCAAGTTTCGGCTTAATCAGGCACTCCAAGACAAAGTTATGGGTGAAATACTAAAAGGGGGTAGGCCGCACACTGCCTCACTGCATCAAAAAACCATTAAGATGACTATTTTTACAGTCACGGGTAGTCACTTTCGGGGCCTATATCTCACTCATTCCAAGTCAGATCGCTAACAAATTTGGTGAGTGTGTTCATCTCATCAAGACGAGCAATTCGATATGTGGTACGCCTCGTGACGATTCCCGAGTAGTGAGAAAAACTAAATGAAAGTTGCTGATCCATGAAGGAAGTTGCAGAAAATTCAACAGCAGCATGCCTCGTTTGAGCAACCAGATCATGATGCTCGCATACCCGATCGGTACGAAACTAATTGCATTATGTGCTTGAGGTCTGAGGCTATCATTGGTTCGAACCTTGCGTACAATGAAGGGTTGGATTTCACACACGATGGCATCAAAGCTGCTGTAAAGTTCCATCACTGGATTTCAATATTTCGATCAAAAACTCAAGACGACAAATGTTCATCCGGACACAAAATCAAGCTATGTTTGTTGCAGCGTGATCATGATAGCATGATCAATGTCATTAAATGAATAAACATCAAGGAACGAGGACACAATCGATTCAAAGTTTTCAAGATTCATCCAAAATTAAAGTCTAATGATCATGGCTCAAAAACATGATTCATGGCTCAAAGTTGGTGTTAAAATGATCGCCATGCAGAGCCCTACAAGAAAACAATAATCTTTCGATCAAATGGGCATCAGAACGACCCCAGGTCAGCCATGGAAGATCACGAAAGTTCTCAGACAGCAGTAGGGACTGTTCTGAAATTCCACATGTTGTTAAGCAGGGGCAAAACTGTCTTTTTGCACCCATTTTTAGAATTTCTTTAAATTCAATTAAATTGTAACTGTCTTCAATTCTACATAGTTTTTGGGCGTACACCCATGTTTTAACCCAATTCTATATAAACAAGCAATGCCTCACTATACAAAGAACTGATTCATTCTTCTTGGATCACTCAATAAAATTTTGAATTTTTCTTAAGCTTGTGGGTACATATTGGAGAGAGAGAGGAGAGAGAAGAAAGGGGCCGGTACCCTTTGGGCAGGTAACTTTCTCTCTGCTCCCCTCTTTCTCTCTCCTCTCCTCTTTCTCATCTCTCTCTTTCTCCCTCTTCTTCTCATCTCTATCTCTTTCTCTCTCTTCTTCTAGTCTCTATCTCTTTCTCTCTCTTCTTCTCGTCTCTATCTCTTTCTCTCTCTTCTTCTCGTCTCTTTCTCTCTCTTCCTCTAATTCTTATCTTTATCTCTTTCTCTCTGCTCCTCCTTTCTCATCTCTATCTCTTTCTCTCTCTTCTTCTCATCTTTATCTCTTTCTCCCTCTTCTTCTCATCTCTATTTCCCTCTCTTCTTCTCTTCTATTGCAGTTGGTGAAGCCTAGCGCCAGCTGGACTTCTCTCTCCTTTTCTCTTCTATTACAATCGGTGAAGCTTAGCATCGACTAGAGTTCTCTCTCTCCTTCTCTTCTATTGCAGTCGGTGAAACCTAAAGCCGGTTGGATTTCTCTCTCCTCTTCTGTTGCAATCGGTAAAGCCTAGTATCGACTGGATTTCTCTCTCTCCTTTTCTGTCACAGTCGGTGAAACTTAGCACTGACTCGATTTTTCTCTCTCTCTCTCTTATGTAACAATCGGTGAAGCCTAGCGTCTGTTTGATTTTTCTCTTCTATTTCTTCCATCACAACTGGCTCAAGCCTAACGCTGGTTGGGTTGCTCTCTTTTTTCTCTTCTGTCACAGTCAGTGAAGCCTAGCGCCTACTGTACCTTCTCTCTTTTCTTCGGTCATAGTTAGCGAAGCCTAGTGCCGGCTCCATCTCTCTCTCTTGCTTCTCTTCCATCACAACCGGCGCAAGCCTAGCACCGACTGGGTTGCTTTCTTTCTTCTCTTCTATCATAGACGGTGAAGCCTAGCACCGACTGCACCTTCTCGCTTTTCTTCTGACACAGTCGGTGAAGCCTAGCGCCAACTATGTTTTCTCTCTCTTCTTCTGGCACCATTGATGAAGCCCAACGTCGACTGTGTCTTCTCTCTCTTCTCTGTATAAATAGTCGGTGAAGCCTAGCACCGACTGCATTTTCTCTTTATTCCTTCTAACACAGTTGGCATTGCCTAACATCAACTGCGTCTTCCTTCCATCTCTCTCTTTTATTCACGTTTCATACTCTTCTCTTCCTTTCTCCTCCCTCCTTCCTTTTGTTTCCTTGTTCTCTTATTTCATTTCTTATTCTTTCTTCATAACCATCATTCTGTTATTCTTTCTTTCGACTAAGAGGGATTGAGGTTAGCCTCTCATGATAATCCTGTGGTCTAGCCGTAATGTTGTTATGCCAAGATTACTTGGCCTGCTTTATTGCCACGACAGACTAACTATTGTGCTTAGCTAGTCGGTACTGGTAAGGATCCGGAGGGCGAGATCGTAGGTTTCGCACACAGGTCTAAACTGCTTCCTTCTCAAGCATGGGATTGGGATGTCGAGTGACCAAATCTCTCTACCTTACTATGAATTGATCTACAGGTTCATCTGGATCTTGGGTCAAGGTGAGAAGCTCGATGGTTTGAACCTCTCTCTCAACCTCATAGAAGCGTTGATAGAACAGTTTCTCCATTTCCTCCCAAGTATGTACTGAGTTTGGGGGAAGCCGAGCATACCACTGAAAAGCTGGGCCATCAAGGGTTTCAACGAACTCACGAAATAAGAGTCTTCCGTCAGCTGCTGTCTCTAGACATGCCGCTTGGTAGTGGGCTATATGTCGGTACAAGGATGTGGTACCGTTGAATAAGGGAAACTTTCCTTTCTTATAGTCTGAGGGAAACGACACCTGATCAATGTATCAGGATTTGTTTGCTCTTTAGGCTATGAGTCACCATAGTACCATCGATGTCTGCCTCTGAGACGGGGTGAGGGACAAAATTGTCCTGTGAGATAGGGGGAAGACGCTACCTTGGAGGTGCATCACCTAAGTGATGGGAGTTGACCTCATGGTTGGTCGACTGTCGCATGACATCTATGCGATCAATCTTCTTCATCATTGCATGCACCATGTCTTCGAATTTACTCATGCGCTCTTCCTGCGAGCCTCCAAGTTCGTTTACCACCATTATGCTGACTGTTTCTCTAGGGAGGTCAGCCTTAGGTGCATCTGAGGGCTTTCGAGCTTGACGGGTCACACATGGCAGATCAGTCGAGATTAGCATGCCTTGACTGGACTCGAGTCTTATATGTGCATCGTGTGAGAACCGGCTCTTGACGGTCTTGGGACCATGGCTGCTGGGTGGTCAAGTCATCTTCTATGATGCTGACCACGGTGAAGGATTCCCACACTTCTTAAGTCTATGTGACTCGACGAGGGTAGAAGGGATTTTGAGGGAGGAGAACCGTGGAGCGGGTTGCCCCGGCTTTTCTGGTCAGCTCCTTTATCAGAATCTGCAGTGCTCTATCTTGCTTGAGCTTTAGACTGCGATAAACCCCTCTCTAGAACTGAGACTGGGGTCGAGGTTGATCTGCCTTCTTAGAGAATAAGAGGGCGGTATCCATTAGATGGGGTAGCGAATGTGGACCTTGGATGGGGCCCATCTTGGTCTGCTGCCTCGGAAGTTGAAGAACTTCATCAACCATCAAGCCTTTGCCCCGAGCTCCTTTGTGGGCTTCAGAGTCATAGAAGACCTGATGAGGCTGGCTGATGATGATACTCTTAAGGAAAACCTTCGAGGAAGGGGTGGTCTCCTGTGTGCTTGGGTTAGCACAACAACGGTGTTGCCCCGAGCAGTGAGATGCATATGCATGCGCACAAGTTTTGACCCAAGGATGCTTGATCCTGAATGCTTACTCGAGGTAGTACAAGGGCTGCCTCGAGGTGTGACTCAAGTGGATGACCCATGAGCCTTAGTGTGTGCACATGAGGTGGAGGCCGCAGGTCACTTCCTCGATGTGCTGAGCGTCTAAACATAGAGACTCGTGGTCGTGTAGGAATGTAGGGGGAAGCCTTATGGTGACCGACAGAAGCAATGACAACTTCCTTGCCTTTTGCAAAAAGGGACGGGGCAGCCTTCCGGCATACCTCTGCAATACGACTGACAAATGACTTACCGGTGACTGGGTGCATGCTATGAGTGGTAGCAAACATGCTACTAATACAGGGTGCCTTGGTGGAAGTTCCATCAGGGCGAAGAGATGGGGAGTTAGGGACATTTAAGCCCCTCCTCACGCCTATCCAGGTTAAGACCTGGGAGCTAAACACTGGGTCTTTGCTCAAAAGGAAGGTTGGTAAAGAAGTTCAAGGAACTTGTTCCCGAGAGAAGTTCATGAATGCGGGGAACAGAAAATCCCCAATTCGGATAAACAGGTTAGAGAACCTAGAGGCCACATGTGGTGTGTGCAAGCAGAAAAACAAAGGAAATACTAGCTAAACAAAGACTATCCGACCAAGGGGTAGTAAGTTTCCAGTGGAGTCGCCAAACTGGTTAGGTGCCTTGATCTCGCCCTCTGGATCTAGATAATCTGACGGCACGTGTCTTGGGTTTTGGGGGAACCCCGAACTTTGAGATTGCTCTCTTGGGAACCTTGCTCAGGAGTGAGGGCAGGTATACCAACCGATGAGAGACGAATTTAAGGTGGGTTCGACACTTACTCGGGCTAGCTCGTGTGGGCACCCTCTTAGATCATGAAGAAATTCCCCCCAGTTCTACAATTGGTTCGAAATCACCTCCCTTGACTTGTATTCTCCTGTTTCTATAATCACACACACGTGGTTAATTTTACAAGACAAGTGGGTCATGTGACCCCACCTTGTCTTTGAGTGAATGTACACAGGGCATGCAGACTTAAAGGAGAAAAGAGAAGAAATGATGAAGTGAGGGTTAAGAGAAAGAAGAAGAGAGAAGAAGAAGAAAAGAAAGAGACATTTGACCAGGTGAATAGCCTAGAATAGTGGCTAAATTGGCATAATGATTGACTTGACGTGCTAGTAAGAAGGGCACGGTAACGTGACCAGAACAACAGCAATACTACTCAATGACAAAACACCAACACCGACCAGCCTAGCACAATGGCTAGTTCGATGTGGCAGTAAGACAAGCATGATAACTTAGATAGGCACGACGACAATACTACTCGATGGCGAGACTACGGTGACCTACACTTGTCCCTTAGTCAAATGAGAGAGGAAGAAGAAGAAGAAAGAGATAGATAAGGGATAAGAAAAGTAGAGAGAGAAGAGAGAGAAGAAGAAAAAGAGATGAGAGAGAAGAGAAGAGAGAAAAAGAAGCGAGAGAAAGAAGAGTGAGAAAAGAAGAGAGAAAGAAAAGAGAGAGAAGAAGAGAGAAAGAAGAGAGAGAGGAGAAGAGAGAGTACATAGACTGCGATGGAATTCCATCTTCCATGATAGAGAGAAGATGAGAAAAAAAGAACATGGACCATGATGGATTTCTGTCGTTCATGATAAAGGAAAGAGGAGAGAGAAAGAATATGGATGGCGATAAACTTCCACCGTTTATGATAGAGAAAAGAGGAGAGAGAAAGAACATGGATGGTGATGAACTTTCGTCATTCATGACAGAGAAAGAGGAGAGAGAAATAATGTCATGCACGATGATAAGCATCGTCGTGCACCTCATGAGAAAGGGGAAATTTAGACAAAAGCATAGCCTGCCACTCAGGTTAAGGCTCGGCTCACTGCTCATATTTCAAGAAGATAAAGGAAGGCTGAGAACATCATACCTGGTGATGAGCATCGCTGTCACGACTGGAGGGGAGAGAGAAAATAAATTAGAGTGAAGGCAAGAAAGACAGGAAGGAGGAAAGAAGAGAGCGCAAAGGAAAGTGGAGAGAAGTTGGGAAAGATTCGAAGGAGAAAGAAGGAAAGAGAGAGAAAGATATTAGGAAAGAGAGGAGAAGAATAAGAAAAGAGGAGAGGAAAGAGGTACGCACAGTGTTGCCACCACTGCATGTGTCAAAGAGAGAAGAAAACAGAAAGAGAGATTCGTGTAAGGCATTGCAATCGCCATGCATGTTCAGACAGAGAGAGATAGAGAGAAAGATAGAGCAGAGAGAAGAAAATAGAGACAGACTTGTGTGTGGCATTTCCATCACCATGCATGTTCAGACAGAGCAGAGAGAGAATAAAGAAAGAAGGAGAAGATGAAGAAAAAGAAGAGAGAGAAGAAAATGCACATGACATTCCCATCATCACGCATGTGAGATAGAGAAGAAGAGAGGGAAGAAAATGCACACGTCATTGCCATCACTGTGTGTGTGAGATAAAGAAGAAGAGAGAAAAGAAAATGCACACGGTAATGCCATCGCCGTGTGTGTGAGATAGAGCAAAGGAGAGAGAAGGAAATGCACACAGTGTTGCAATCGTCGTGTGTGTGAGACATAGAAAAAGAGAGAGAAGAAAATGCACACGGTGTTGTCATCACTGTGTGTGTGAGATAGACAGAAAGAGAGAGAAGAAAATGCGCACGGCATTGCCATCACCATGTGTGTCAGATAGAGAAAAAGATAGAAGAAAATACACATGGTGTTGCCATCAACGTGTGTGTGAGATAGAGAAAAAGAGAGAGAAGAAAATGCACACCGTGTTACCATTGCCGTGTGTGTGAGATAGAGAAGAAAATGCACACGACAGTACCATCGCCGTGTGTGTGAGATAGAGAAAAAGAGAGAGAAGAAAATGCACACAACGTTGCCATCACCGTGTGTGTGAGATAGATAAAATAGAGAGAGAGGGGTTCATGCATGACGCTGCCATCGCCATGCACATTCAGTCAGAGAGGAATATAGATAAATACCGAGAAGAAGAAGAAAGAGAAGAAGAAGAAAGAGAGAGAATGGGACACACACAGCACCGCCATTGTCGTGTGAGTTAAAGAAACAGAAGGAAGAAGATGACATGCATGGCTTTGCAACAGCCGTGCGTGTTCATAGAGAAGAAGAGAGAAAGGTGAGAAAAGAAGAAGAAAGAAAAAAGAGAGGAAGCAAGAGAGATAAGGAAGAAAAAAAGAGAGGAAGATAGAGATCAGAGGAGGAAAGAGAAAGAGATAGAGACGAGGAGGAGAGAGAAAATTACCTTATCGAAAGGTACTAACCCTTTTCTTCTCTCTCCTCTATCTCTCTCTCTCCAAGATGCACCCACGAACTCAAAGAAGAAACACAAATTGATCAATTGAAAGTCTGAGGGGGAATTTGACCAGCCCTTTATAATTAGGTTAAGCATGTATTTATATAATTGGGCCCAAACATGTGTGGATGCCCAAAAACTATCTCAATTGATGATAATTACAATTTAATTGAATTAAAATAAATTATAAACATGGGTGTAAAATGACTGCTTTGCCCCTACCTAACAATTCATGGAATTTCAAAACAGTCCCTACTGCAACCCTAGAACGTGCATGATCTTCCATAGATGATCCAGAGTTGCTCTGGTGCCCATTTGTCTGAAAGAAAATTGTGTTTTGGCGATTGATTTGATACCAACTTCGAGCCATGGTTCGTGTTTTAAGCCACGATCATCCAACATGAAATTTGGATGAATCTTGAAACTTCAGATTGATAGTGTGCTCGTTTCTTGATGACTTTCTATGATTTCTTCATTCGTTCACACTAACCATGTTGTTACGATCGCATGGCAACAAATGTAGCTCGATTTCGTGCCGAGATGAACATTTCACAACTTTGGAGTTTTTACAGGAATTTGGAATTTCGACGTCGAAATTTACAGTCAATTTATTTGCTTCGTGTGAAAAATTAGACCGTTCATCATGTGTGAAATTCGAACCAGAGATAGCCTTAGACCTTATGCATATTATGAAACTAGTCTCGCGTCAATCTGTTGCGTAAGCGCCATGATTTTACTGCTCGAGAGAGGCATGTCGCTGATGATTTTTTTGCAACTTGCTTCACGGATTGACAACTTCTCTATAGATTTTCTCCTTGTTCCGGCATCATCAAGGGGCGTTCCACATATCAAAATTCTTGTCCTGACGAGAAGAACACGCTCACAAAATTTGAGCATGATTCGATTCGGAACGAGTGAGATATGGCCCCAAAAGTCACTGCTCGAGACTGTAAAAACAATCACATTTAATGCTGATTTGGTGCAGGGAGAGCACACGGGAATAGTGTGCGGCCTACCCCATTTTGGTCTTTTACCTATAACTTTATCTTGGAGTGCTCGATTAAGCTGAAACTTGACCCATAGGGGTTTTCGATTGTGCTGGATCCAATGGAAGTGGTCCATTAGCAATTTGATACACCAAAAATAGTGCTCTAGTTACAAGATCCATTTCGGGGTGCTAGAGACTGATTTTTCTGAAATTGTTTCTTTGTTTGCACTACCTTAGACATGTCAAATTGCAACGAAAAATGGCAAGCTGCCTTTTGAAGTGCTTAAGAACATTATGACTTGTTTTGGCAAAATTATGAGATTATCAAGAATTCCACTGTAATTCAGGCTTATTGACCGGCTTCTCTTTTTATTTCGCATCGAGGACTAAGGTGCTAAAAAATTTGTTCAAACAATGGTCCTTTAGCGTGGGAGCTGACTTGACGCCCTGATGATTCTTCTAACTTCCGGGTCCTTTCGTGAATGGACTCAAACGGTCAGATTCTTCTTGAAGCTCGTATTTTAGGGTCTTGATATCAAGGGATCCTGACACCAGTGATTTTTCTTTGGAATGCGGGCTGAAGCCACCTAGGAGGCATGTGCTGCATCAACGAACTTATTGGTCCAAGCGCCCTTTGTGGGTTTTCCCTTAAACTTGTGAAGTGGAGCTGTACGGACGATTTTCACCAACCTCCTTTTATTTGGGGCTCTTTTACTTACGACCTTTCGGCCACATCCACCCTTTTCTTCAATTTTCACTCACGGTTCCCTTTCGAGTTTTCACCGTGCCTGGGTTTTTATTTTCACATAACTCTCTTACTCATGGTTTCGCGACCATACCTGTTTGTCATTTTTACTCATTGCGTTCCCTTGATTAGGTGTACACCATGCCCGTTATTCATTATTTTTTTGTTTTGTGAAGCCGTGTTTAGGGTCATGCCTTCGGGACCTATGCGAAGCCTTTTAATGTCATGCGATCAGGATGTGCACTATAGTTTTAAGGTCATACAGTTGAACCATCGTGGAGATGGATGGAAGTCTCTGGAGGCCATGGAGCGAGTATGGTGTTGGTTTGACTCACTTTGGGGGATGACACAAGGCTACCTATGAAAGATGGATGGTGATGGTATGGAAGATGGATAGTGGTAACCCACTAGCTGACGGTGAGTATGGAATTCAACATGTTTTTAATGTGGGTGAAACTCACTGGGGAATGTTGATGGTAATGAAGAAAGATGGATTTAATGGGGGTTTGATGATGATGGTTCGCACACATGATCGGGTCGGTTAGGGAAGACGTGCGTGAAGACGCATGTAAAGGGCATGTGCACGTGTGTGGGCGCACGTTTAAGGTCATGCCTCTAGGACCTGTGCAAAGCATTTAACGTCATGCAGCCAGAATGTGCACTATAGTTTACGGTCATATATCTTGGATCGTGGCTATGCAGTTAAAGTCATGCAGCATGGACCATATAGTTTTAAGGTTGTACAATTAGACCTTCGCTACAGCTTAAGGTCATATAGTTCGGACCGTGATGCTAAGCCTTTTAACATCATGCAGTCGGAACATGCACTATGGTTTAAGGTCATATAGCTGGACAATGCAGTTTAAAGTTGTGTAACTAGACCTCCGCTATAGTTTAAGGTTGTATAGTGTGAACCATACAGTTTAGGGTCGTGCACCTAGACCATGATGTGGGTTGCCATGTAGGTATAGCTCCATGGGGAATAGAACAATCCAACTCCCTGGGGATCAAAGCAATACACAAGCAGAGGGCTTAGATGGAGATGTTAAACGGAAGAAGACTTCACTGGGGATTTGGGGACAAGTATGACTCCTTGGGGGTGAAAAATGAGACTCCATGAAGAATAGGCTTATGGAAGGTAATCCGACTCCTTCGGGATAAGATAGCAAAGGAATAAGGACTTGGTAGGAAACAGACCCACTGGGGATTGAAGAGGTAATAATGACCCTAACTCCACTGAGGATAATGGGTTGCAACATGAGTGTGGCTCCTATTGGGGATAAGGGACAGTGGCTTTCTCCTGACACCATTGGGGATGATAGGTCACGACCTGGGTGCAACTCCACTAGGGATAGTAGTAGGCCACACATGGCAGTACATGTGCAGAGTTAGCATGGGCAGCGTAACACACACGACGGTAACCAGGGGCAAACACATGGCAACCCACATGTGTTGACTTGAACAGTAGTAGCATTGACATGTACGGTGTCAGTACATGTAGAGGTGCATACGCGACACTAGCGTGCATAGTGGAACCACACACGTCGATATATTTGAGAACACGACCAACACTGGGCATAACCGGTGATAGCTTTTGAGAACACGGCCAGAGCTAGGCCTTTGAGAACACAGCCGGTGGTTGGCACATATTACACATGTGGTGCTGGTCACAAGTTACACAGACGACACTGGTCACAAGTTACACAGACGACACTGGTCACAAGTTACACAGACGACACTGGTCACTAGTTACACAAACGGCAGTGACCTGTGTTTGGGCCTCAGGCCTGAGCCCGACCCGGTCCTGGTTTCTGATGCATGAGTTTTCATGGGCGATAATAAACTTCATTTAGGCCTCGGGGTTGAGCCTGAACCAGTCTGGCCCATCTCCGTGAATAGGTGCGGGGAGTTGAAAGGTCACTTACAGTCGAAGGGACACAGGAATCGAAGGGTAGCAGGGACACGAAGGGTCTTGAGGGTGCTAGATAGTCACCATAGCTAGCAATCAAAGAGTCGCGAGCGAACACGCACGACGATAGAAAACACAGTCAGCATTAGCTTTAGCCGGTGTTAGCTCTTTGTTAGACACAGGAGACGCTAGTCCTTAAAGACATAGTCGGCGTTAGCCCTCTGAAAACGCAGCTGGTGCTGGGCCTTAAAAACATAGTTGGCGTTAGTATTTGGAAGACGCAACCAACATTAGCCCTCAGAAAATGTACCTGGCACTGGGCCTTAGAAACACAGCCGACGTTGAGCCATGCGCAGCGATGATTTCACACGGCGATGAATTGGGTAGGCAAAGGGTGATGACCAATGGTAAGGCCTGGCTTATAGAACCTATTAAAGGTCAAATCCTCAAGCACAATTGTGAACTCCATGTTGTTTTGTGGCAGATCGCTGTGAATAAGGTATGCTCTCCATCATAGGATAGTTCCTTATCAGAGAAGCCTACTTTTTATGTTTGATATTCTCGATCAAAGTGCTTCCACCTTCTTCTAATGTGAGAGAGAATTTTGGCCTGTAACCATCCTCTCCTCATCTGCAAGAGCAGCGCTGAGGTCAGCCGTTCTCTTTTCTTCTAATGCAAGGGAAATTTTTGGCCTGTAACCATCCTCTTTTCCTCAGATGAAAGAGCAACACTAGGGTCAGCCGTTCTCTTTTCCTTAGATGCAAGAGCAATGCTTTGGCACAACTACTCTCTTGTTCTCTGATGCGAGAGCAATGCTACATAATATATTCGTAACCTCCCTAATAATGGACTTTTTGGCTTCTAACCCCTTCTAATGCAATAAAAGAGGTTTAATTTTGTTCGAACTATCTTGCTCCTTTTCTTTCCCTCTTTTTTTTTTTCTTTTTATTCGTATTTCTTTCTTGCCTTGTATTTTGAAAGTGTATCAATGATAGTACTTCTTTAGGTATCATCCATTGATAGAGGGCTTCGCCTCCTCTCCGTTAGGGTACACCAATATGAGATTTACCTCCTTATATAAGCAAAGTTTCCCTAAAGTGTCCCTCGTAAATCCAGGAATGTCAGTCATGTCCCTGAAGGCTGAACGACGGTGGGCTGGATTGGGTCAGGCTCAGACCCGAGGCCCGAACAAAAGCTTACTGCCGACCATGAAAAGTCAAGACCAAGATCGGGTCGGGCTTGGGCTGAAGGCCCCCAACGCTTACCCAAAGCTGGTTGTGTTCTTAAATACTAATGTCTATTTGGTTCTTAAAGAACCAGCGCTGGCTGTGTTCTCAAATACCAATGTCGACTGTATTCTTAAAGACCCAACTCTGACTGTGTTTTCAATGATCTAGCGCCGACTGTGTTCTCAATGACATAACGCTGGTTGTGTTCTTCTATGACCAGCGCTGCCTATTTTCCCAAGTTTATTGCCATGTGTGCTACACTGTTCACGTTAGCGCCACACATGTTTTAGCGCTGCGCATCCTAGACCTTGGTCACCACCGTGCATGTCTCACCACTATCCCCAGTAGAGTTATGAGCACGCCATTGCCACCATCCCCAATGGAGTTAGGAGCAGGCCACTCCCCTCATCCCCAGTAGCAATTACACCTGTACTGCAGCCCATTGTTCCCAGTGGAGTTAGGGGTGTGTTTCCCGTTGAATTCCCTATAGGTCCGTCTCACACCAAGCTATCTTACCCCCAAGAGTTGGGTTACCTTTCACGAGCCTATTCCCCATGGAGTTCCATCTTTCATCACTAGAGAAGTCATACTAGTCCTCGAATCCCCAGTAAAGTTTTCTTTCTATCTAAAACCTTTGTTATCATTTTACCCTCAGGGAGTCAAATTACTATCCATAGACCTATTCCCTATGGAGGTTGACCTACATGGAGACCCACATGATGGTCTGAGCTGCATGACCTTAAACTGCATAGCCATGGTCTGAGTTGCATGACCTTAAACTACACAACCATGGTTTGAGCTGCATGACCTTAAACTACACAACTATGGTATGCTGCATGACCTTAAAACTGCATAGCCATGTTCCTAGTTGCATGACTTTAAACTGCACAACCTTGGTTTAGATGCACGACCTTAAACTCCATGGTCCAAACTATATGACCTAAAAACTGTAGAGGAGGTCTAGATGCACGACCTTAAATTGCGTGGTCCTAGTTGCTTGAATCTAGACTGCGTAACCACAGTCCAAGCTATATGACATTAAACCATAGTGCACGTCCTAGCTACATGACATTAAAAGGCTCAGCACCACTGTCCAAAGTATAAGACCTTTAACCTGTAGCGGAGGTCAAGTTGCACGACCTTAAACTGCTTGGTCCTAGCTGCATGACTTTAAACTACATAGCCACGATCCAAACTATATGACCTTAAACCATAGTCTACATCCTAGCTGCATGATATTAAAAGGCTTAGCACCATGCTCCAAACCATATGAACTTAAAATGTAGTGGAGGTCTAGTTGCATGACCTTAAACTGCATGGTCCTAGTTGCATGACTCTAAACTATGTAACCACGGTCCAAGCTATATGACCTTAAACCATAGTGCATGTCCTGGCCGCATGACGTTAAACTGCTGTGCATAGGTCTAGGAGGCATGACCTTAAACTTGCCCCCAACCGACCCGTTCGTGCGTGTGCCACCTTCATTACCTCCCCAGTGAACCCCTGCACTACCATCCATCATTCCCCAGTGAGTATCACCCATACTCACATAATGGTGAACCATCCTGCCTTCCATACTAGCCGTAAGCTAGTGAGTCACCACTCTTCACCTTTCACACATGCATCATCCATCTTTCATACGTAGCCTCGCGCCATCTCCCCAAAGTGAGCTAAAATCACCACTATACTCTGTGGCCTCTACAGACTGTCATCCATCTTCATCATGGTCCAGTTCTATGACCTTAAACTATAGTGCACGTACTGACCTCACGACGTTAAAAGGCTTCACACAGGTCCCAAAGGCATGACCTTAAACATGCCTTCACAAAAAATAAAATAAAAATAAAAATAACAAGCATGGTGTATACCTGACAAGGAAATGCCATGAGTAAAAATGACGAACGGGCATGCTCATGAAACCATAAGTAAGAGAGTTCCATAAATAAAAACCCGGGCATGGTGAAAACCCCAAAAGGGCACCGTGAGTAAAAATGAAAAAATAAGGGTGGACATGGCCGAAAGGTCATGGGTAAAAAGACCCTAAATAAAAGGAAGTTGGTGAAAACCATCTCTACAACGCCGCTTCCCAAGTTCAAGTGAAAACCCACAAAGGGTGCTTGGACCAATAAACAGGTTGATGCAGCACTCTCCTCAATAGGCGGCTTCAGCCCCCACTCAAAAGAGAAAAGATCCCTGGTGTCACAATATCAAGACTCTAAAAATATGAGCTTCAAGGAAAGGATTCTGATAACTTGAGTCCATTCACAAAAAGGACTCAAATGACAGAAAACTCACCAAAAAGGCAATACAAGTCTCATGAAGAAGAGCATTATTCCCACATGGTGGCTAACACACTTCAAAAAAAAGGTTTCTAAAGAAGGATAAGTCAGCCATGACTTTGGTTCTGTGATGTAGCAATTAGGGTTGAATCCTTAAGGGTCGTCTCAGACAAAGAAGCTAAGTATCTTGATTATAAAAGCAGTGGGTAGGGGTTATACCCAAAGCCGGTCACCTCGATAAACTGAGGTACCCTGCTTGTCAAGGAATATCTGGTGCACAATGCAGATGACACCAACAGAAGGCCCTTCAGCAGACCATCCAAAATAAACAAAACAAAATCCTTGAAATGTGGACCGACACCAGAGGATTCAAAAACCCAGATTAAATGGAAAAAATGCCCTTCAACTTGGCACTCAACTGTCAGATGGGCCTGATTCTGACCAACGAGGTTTGTAGAAAATCCTTAGCTATCAGAATCACAATTAGTCCCTTGAGGGTGACTTCGATAGGATCCCACAAAAATGTCTCTTCTCCCCCTAATGTTTCCATGGATGGAGCTGTACATTGCATCCAAACGTCTAAGCATCCGAGTTGCAGTGCTGTGTGAATTTCCTCGGCGTTCACATGGTCTAGTGGCTAGGAAGAAAACAGTAATAAAGCCAAAGCAAATTTTTTGAATGTTGTCCTTCTCGCTTCTCTTGAAGTACAAACATTTGGTGGGGTAAGCTGTTTGAAGACATTTTTCAGCACCTTGGTCCCAGATGCAGAATAAAGAGGAAGTTAGTCAATAAAGCCTTAACATATAGTGAAATTCTCAACAGTCTCAGAATTGCCCGATAATGGTCAAAATCTTCCTAAGCACTCGAAAAGATGACCTGCCAAGTTTTGTCTGAATCCAACATGTCTAAGGTAGCACAAACAAAAGAAACAATTTCAGAAAAATCAGCCTCTAGCACCCTGAAACGAACCACATAACTAGAACTATATTCTCGGTGAGTCAAACAGTAGTGAGACTACCACCATTGGATCTAACATGATCGAGAACCCCTCTGGGTCAAGTATCATCTTAATCGAGCATTCCAGGACAAAGTTATGAGTGTATGATACACATTCCAAGACAAAGTTATGGGTCCTAAAGAAGCGAGAACTGGGGCTTGGAATGCCCATATACACACATATAAGCCAGGCCACATTTCAATAGTTAGTAACCCACTCTCAAGACCAAAAAGGGGTAGGCCGCATGCTATTCCTGCACGGCCTTCCTACACCAATCTCCATTAAAGGAGGCTAACGTGCGTAGTCTCGAGCAGCAACTTCAAAGGCTTATATTTCACTCGATCTAAGTTGAATCGCTCTTAAATTTTGTAAGAGTGTTCGTCTCATCAAGACGAGCGTTTTAATATGTGGCACAACCCGGGACGACACCCGAGCAGAGAGAAAAACTAAAGAGAAGTTGATGATTTGTGAAAATAGTTGCAGAAAATTCAGCAGCAACATGCCTTGCTCGAGCGGCCAAATCACGACGCTCACGTACCTGATCGACACGAAACCAATTGCATTGTGTGTGTAAGGTTCGAGGCTATCTCTGGGCCAAACCCCGAGTACGATGAATTGTTTGATTTCACACATGGAGGTATCAAAGCTGCTGTAAATTCTAACTAAAAACCCAAGTGGACAAAATCTTCGTCCAGACATGAAATCGAGCAGTGTTTGTTGCCATGCAATCATGACGACATACTCAGTGTGATTCAATGAAGAAACTAAAGAAAAAAATCAAGACATAAGCACACTATCGATCTAAAGGTTGTAAGCTTCATCCAAATTTTGAGTCACATGATCGTGGCCTAAAAAAAATGATCCATGGCTCGAAGTTGGTATCAAATCAATCACCATGCTGAGCCCTACAAGAAAACAATCATTGTTTGGTCAAACGAGCACCAGAGCACCAGGTCATCCATGAAAGATCACGCAAGTTCTAAGGCAGCACCAAGGACTATTTTTAAATTTCACACATTGTTGGGTAGGGGTAAAAAAGTCCTTTTGCACCCAATTTTAAAATTTCTTTTAATTCAATTAAATTATTATTATCATCAATTTAGGTAATTTTTGGACATCCACCCATGTTTGTGCCCAATTCTATAAGTACATGTTAAACACAATTGCTAAAGACCCTTGATTATTCATTACTCATCAATAAAAATTGAGAGTTCATGTTCAAATTGTGGGAACGTATTAGAGAGAGGAGAGAGGAGAGAGGAGAAAAGGTTTGGTACCTTTTGATGAAGGTAATTTTCTCTCTCCTTCTCTCATCTCTCTCTTTCTCTCTCTTCCTCTCATCTCTCTCTTTCTCTCTCCTCCTCTCATCTCTCTCTATCCTCAGCTCTATCTCTCTCTTTCTCTATCCTCATCTCTATCTCTCTCTTTCACTATCCTCATCTCTATCTCTCTCTTTCTCTATCCTCATCTCTATCCATCATTTTCTCTCTCCTCTCGTCAATCGTTCTTTCCTATTTCTTCTCTGATCTTCTTTATCCACTTTCCTTCGTTTTCTTTATCTTTCCTTTCTCTTTCTTCTCTTTCCCATTCTCTGTTTGCGCTCTCTCTCTTTCTTCTCTGTTCATGCATGGAGGAGTCTATCACCTAGCATGATGTTTTCTTGCTTTAGAGACACGAACAGCGACCCGTGCCTTAACCCGAGTGGCGAGTCGGGCCTCTGTCGAAGTCTCCTTATCTTCCCTTTTATCATGAACGACGGAAGCACATCGTCATCTATTTTCTCTCTCTCCTCTTAATCTTCTTCCATGGACGGTGAAAGCACATCATCGTCCACATTTTCTCTCTCTTCTTAATCCTCTATCATGGGCGGTAGAAGCTCATTATGCCCATGTTTTCTCTTCTTATTCCTATATCATGGACAGTGAAAGCTCATTGCTGTCTATGTTTTCCCTCCCTTCTTGTTCCTATGTAATATTCGACCGAAGCTCATTGCCGCCCGTGTTTTCTCTCTCTTCTTGTTTCTCTATCGTGGGCGACGGAGGCTCATTGCCGCTCGTGTCTTCTCTCTCTTTTTACCCTTCTGTCATGGATGGTGGGAGCTCATTGCCGTCCATGTTCTTTCTTATCTTTTCTCTAATCGCCGCCCATGTTCCCTTGCTCAATTCTCTCTCTTTCTTCTTCATTCTTTTCCTTCTCTCTTTCCTCTTTCACGTTTTACTTTCTCCCTCATTGCTCATCTCGTCTTCTTCTCACATGCACGACATCAGTAGTACTGTGCATGTTTCTCTTTCTATCTCTTCTTTCTTCTCTCTCTCTCATTTGACCAAGAGAGGCTGAGGCAAACATTACCATGATAGTCTTGTCGTCTAGCAGTATTGTCGCTGAGCCGGTCTTAGTTATCATTCCCGCTTTACTGCCACAATGGGCTAGCCATTGTGCCAGGCTGGCCAATGATCATTCTGACGTCTAGTAGTATTTTTGTTGTGTCGATCTAGTTACCGTGCTTGTCTTGCTACCACGTCGGGATAATCACTTTCTAACCTAGCTGCTTCGTTAGTCTCGTCACATAGTCAAAGTTCCTCTCATCTACCTCTTTCTTCTTCTTTTGCTTACCCTCTTACCCTTTTCATCTTTTTGATGTGCACGTCCATGTACATTCGCTCAAAGACAAGGTGGGGTCTCTTTCAGCCCACTTATCTTGTAAAATTAACCATGTGTGTGTGATTGCTGAAACAGAAGAATACAGGTCAAGGGAGGTGATTTTGAGCCAGTTCTATGACTAAGGGGCTTTCTTCGTGATCTAAGAGGGCACTCATGCTAGCCAGCCTGAGTAAGTCCCGAACCCATGTTAAATTCCTCTCTCATCAGTTGGTATACCTGCCCTTGCTTCTAAGCGAGGTTCCCGAGAGAGCGATCTCAAAGTCTCGGGTTCCTCTGAAACCCGAGACGTGTGCCACCCGATCATCCAAATTTTGAGGGCGAGATCGAGGCACCTAACTATTCCCTTGCAAGTGTAATCTTGAAATGTCTAGACTTCGAGGCCTTCGACAAAAAACTTGTAGGAATAGGATGCACCGGAGGTGGCTAAGGAAGATGTTGGCCCTGGCGGTTGGATTCCTAACAGTCGCTGACATGGCTTGAGCCAAGTCAGAGCCATCCTCTTCTATTGAGAAGCACAAGAAGTCAAAGCCAAATAAACCTCAGTGGCCTCTTAAGCTCAACTTTGAGCAGAGGCTGAGAGAGTCAAGAGGCAGAGCTTCTATTCTCACAAAGTTTGTCACATGGTGCAAACCTTGGAAGCATCACCCAACATAGGGCAAATGAGCCTGAATTCGGTGAAAATGTTGCAGCCCTCACCTCAGAAGTTAAACATCTTGAAGTCTCTTAGTCCACCACGTCTCCCTCACCCGAGTTCCCCAAATAATTTACCCATCCGAGAGGTTAGCGAGAAACCCTCTAAGGTCAATGATGAGGATTCGCAGGAAGCCCCAGAAGAATGGGAAGAAGGTGAACTCGAGGAGATAAATCTAAGAGATGAAGCCGACCCCAGGCCTACTGTCATCTCGGTAAATATGTCATCAGAAGAGAAAGAGGATTTTACTGCCTTCTGGCAAGTAAATCGGGATGTCTTTGCCTGACATTACCATGAGATGCTGGATTTAGATCCTCAAGTTGCAGTCCACCATCTCGGCATCAATCCATCTATCAAGCCTCTCAAACAGAAATCAAGAAGGTTTAGGCCTGATCACGAAATGCAGATAGATGCTGAGGTGACCAATCTCAGGCAAACAGGCTTCATTCGTGAAGTCAAGTAAATGGCTGGCAAGAAGAAAAATGACCAAATCAAGGTCTGCAATGACTTCCGCAACCTGAATGCCGCTTGCCGGAAGGATGACTTCCCATTGTCATGTACAGAGATGCTCATCGACTCCACAGCTCACTAACAAATCTTCTCCTTCATGGATGGATACTTCGGGTACATTCAGATACAGATGGCACCAGAAGATGAAGAGGCCACCATCTTATTAACTGTAAAAGTGGTATTCTGCTACACGATGATGCCTTTCGAGTTGAAGAATGTTGGTGCTACATATCAGAGAGCAATGACGACCATCCTCAAGGACATGATGCATGAGGAGGTGGAGTGTTATGTGGATGACTTGGTGGTGAAATCCGAGAAGAAGAAGCTCATATGGAAGATCTTGAAAAGTTGTTCGAAAGATTACTCCTCCATCATCTCAAAATGAACCCATTGAAATGTTCGTTTGGCATGCACTCAGGAAAGTTCTTGGGATTCATTGTTAGACACCGAGGACTGGAAGTTGAGGTAGTTAAGATCACGGCTATCCAGGAAATGCTGCCACCAACTACATTGCGAGAGCTACACTCCCTTCAAGGGTAGCTGGCTTATATCCGCATGTTCATCTCGAACTTCTCAAGTCGCTATAAACCCTTTACACACCTGTTAAAGAAGGATACCCCGGTCATGTGGGATGAAGCATGCCAAGCAATGCTTGATGACATCAAACGATACTTACTCAACCCTTCAGTGCTCTCTACACCGGTGTTGGGAAACTCCTCATCCTGTACGTGATCGCCCTTGATGAGTCACTCATGGCATTATTAGCACAAAACAACGACGAAGGGAAAAAGATCGCACTATACTATCTCAGCCGCAGGATGCAAGGGGTTGAGAAGAATTATCCCCCTATTAAGAAAATGTGCCTGGCCCTAATCTTCGCAATACAAAAGCTCCACCACTACTTGCTCGGTCATGAAGTGAAGCTTATATCAAAAGCAGACCCTGTAAAGTTTCTTATGACATGCCCATTCTTGTCGGGATGCCTTACTAAGTGGGCATTATTGCTTATGGAATTTAACATCACATATTTACCAAAAAAGGTTATCAAGGGTCAAGCCCTGGTTGATTTTCTTACAGCACATCATGTATCGTCAGAGTCTCCTTTAACAAGTGACCTCCCTGATGAAGAAGTATTATGTGCAGAACTTACTCATTCGTGGGAGATGTACTTTGGCAGATCCTTCCAATCTGATCGTGGAGGTGCTAGAGTGGTATTCATGACTACGAAAGGAGGGATACTTCCTTTATCCTTCTCTCTCACCGAAGCCGGTTCCCATATCGAGGCAAAATATCAGGCCTTTATAATTGGGTTGGAAATAGCCTTTGATTTAGACTTGGAGCAGCTCAATATCTATGGCGATTCTGAGTTCGTTATTTAGCAGCTTAAGGGGATCTATGACTTGAGAAAAGACACTCTCAAGCCTGATCACCATACTGCAAAATCGTATATGGCCCAGTTTGATGATGTATCTTTGATTCATATCCCCAGGAGATTAAACTCACAGGCTGATGCACTCGCAAAGCTCGGAGCTACAATTCAATTGTCCTCACCAGGGCCCATGCATATTTGGGTGATAGAGTGGAGATACATTGAACTAAGAACTGAAGTTGATGCTGTTGATGAAAGAGTCCTCTTTCTCGAGTGCCAGCCTTACCCATTCGAGGAATTCTTATCAGCCAAAGAGGTTATTCAAGCTGAACAGGAAATGGAACAAAGTCAAGGAGCAGCTATTCAAAAACAAGAATTAGAGTTCTTCGATCTAATGTGTGTAGAAATTGAGCAGGTAGACGATTGGAGAGAGCCAAACATCAATTTCATAAAGAATGGTAGACTGCCTGAAGATCGTGTCAAACACAATAATGTGCACCAAATGTCTACCAAGTACACCCTCTTAGAAGAGGATACTCTCTTCCGCCGGTCTTTTGATGGCATATGTGGATTGCATCAATCCGGCCCTAAGCTCTATGAACAGATACGTAGTTTGGGGTACTATTAGCCTTCAATGGTTGCTAACTCCTTGAACTATGCTAAGAGGTGTCAGGTGTGTCAAATGCACTCGAGCCTTATTCATCAACCTTCGAAGCCTCTACATCCTATAGTGGCATCGTGGCCCTTTTCATAATGGGGAATGAACATTGTAGGACCTATAGATCCTTCATCTACAATGGGCCATGTCTTTATTCTAGCGATTACATATTATTTATCAAAATAGGCTGAAGCTGTCCCACTCAAGCAAGTTCTGGGGCTACGCTGGCCAACTTTGTGCAGCATCACATCATATACCAGTTTGGGGTGCCCGACCTGATTATATCTAACAACTGCTCTAAATTTAAAAGTTATCACATTGGTTGCTTAGTTAGCCAGTTTGGTTTCGAGTGGAAGTATTCAACTATGTACTGCCCTTGAGCGAATGGCTTATCCAAGGCTTTCAATAAGACTCTATGCAGTGTTCTAAGGAAGTCAGTATCAAAGACGAAAAATAACTGGCATGAGAAGCTTTCTGAAGCGCTGTGGACCTATCGTACTACCACGTGAAATGCCACTGATTTCACTCCTTATTCCTTGGTCTATGGGGGTGAAGCAATTTTACCCCTTGAGATTCAACTTCCCTCGTTACGTGTTGCCATGCATCAAGGATTGATTGAAGACGAGAGAGTCAAGCTTCGTTATCAAGTGTTGTATGCACTAGATGGAAAGAGACTGGAAGCTTAGTAGAATCCCGAGCTCAACCAGGGGAGGATGAAGAGGGCTTTTGATAAGTCAGTCAAGGTCCATTCATTTACCCGTGGGGATCTTGTTCTAGCTGTCAAGAGGCCGATTGTTATGCATGGACGGCGAAAAAGGGAAGTTTGAACCTAAATGGGATGGCCCCTTTATAAAAAAAGTCTCGCCAAATGGGGATTTTTTAACAGTGAGGGTGAGAGAGTTCTCGGTGAGAACTCCAGCAGTAAGATTTTGCAGGGAGTCTTCATAAATTTGTCGGTAAGAAGATTTCAACTAAGAGGGTAGAACACTGGTAAGGGATCGCATGGACCTTAGCATGGGTTACTATTACCGGAGTTAGGAAGCAAGGAATTTTGTCGGAGTTTGCTGGAATTCTGGCAGTGGTATTTGGGGTACTAGGGAAGGCGAGAAAGGGTGGAATTTGCAACAGAGGGCTGCTTGAGAACTTTTGCTGGTTTTTCGGTGATTTTATGGCGAGTGAAAGTGGTTTATGATATCGGGAAGGAGAGGGAGATGTGGTAGCTGAGGGATTGCCAAGGTTTTCCATTGGTTTCTTTTTCGATGGTTTTCTGGTGAAACGCAAGAAGGGGAAAGGTTTCCCAGTGATTTTTTTAGTGGGAAAAGGGGAGTTTTCGAAAAGAACGTGAGAGGTCATGAGGAGGCGAATGGTTACCCAGAGACGAAGGGTCGCGAAAGGTGAGAAGTCACCGGATATGAAGGGTCACTGGGAGGAAAACGAGGGGCCTCGGGAAGGTGTGCAATTAATGGGGACATGAAGGGGCTTAGGCCAGAAAATGAGGTGTATCAGGAACCGAGGAAACACGTGGAAAATGAAGAGTCACCGGGAGGTGAACAGTAGTAGTGGTGAGGGGATCTAAAATTCAGATGGTGCTGATGCAGTCGGCACTAGTTCTCAAGAGCACAGCCGGCGCTATCGCAGGATACGCAGTCAGCACTAGTCCTCAGGAACACAGCCGGTGCTATTCTCACGTGGCATTAATCAGTGCCTTTGGTCACAAGTGGCTAACCACATGATGCACTGGGCTTTAGTCATACACGACTATTGTTAGCTCGATCCTATGATGAACGACGATGATTTGTGTTATGTTGTGATCATGCATGGTGATGACTGGGGTCAGTGAAGGGCGATAACCCATGGTAAGGCCTGGCTTATGATGCCTGTTGGAAGCCAAGTCATCCAGCACAACAGTGAAATCCATGTTGCTCTGTGGAAGGTCACCCACTGTGAATAGGGTATGCTCTCCATCATAGGCCAGTTCGTTGTCAGAGAAGTCTACTTTGTATGTTTGATATACTCGTCAGACAAATTGAAGCTGACTCAGAAATGGTTGGCTTCTTCTTTTAGCCTATAACCATCCTCTTTGAGAACACCCGATAGATGAATTAAGCTAACTTGCAAGTGGTTTTGCTTCTTCATCATGATGAGGGCATTTCTTTTTGGCCTATAACGGTCCTCTTATCCCAAGATGCAAGAGAAGCATTGTGGCGTCAACTGTCCTCTTTTCTTTCAATACAAGAGATTTGTAACCTCCCTAATAATGGGTTTTTTGGCTTGTAACTCCTTCAATTAAAAGAGTTAAACTTTGTTTGAACTGTCTTGATTTTTGTTCTTTTTACCATCCTTTTAACTCTTTTGTTTTTCATGTCGAGTCTTTTTGAGTATGCATCATGGGTAGTATTTCTTTACGTATCGCCCATTGATAGGGGGCATTGCCTCCTTTCCATTGGGATGTGCAAGTATGTAAGCTCCATTTGGCATTTTTTACTATAAAGGGACTCTCCCACTTGGGTTCAAACTTCCATTTATGCTACCCATGGATAACAATCGGCCTCTTGATGGTTAGAACCAGATCCCCACAGGCGAATCAGCGGACTTTGACTGACTTGTCAAAGGACCTCTTCATTCTTCCCTAGTTGAGTTCAAGGTTTTGATGAGCCTTCAACCTCTTTTCATCGAGTGCATCCAATTCTTGATATGGAAGTTTAATTCTCTGTTCTTCGGTTAGTCCTTGATGTACAACGACATGTAACGAAGGGATTTGGATTTCAAGAGGTTAAACTGCTTCACCCCCATAGACTAAGGAGTAAGGAGTAGAATCGATGGCATTCCACGTGGTAGTGAGATAGGCCCACAAGGCTTCAGGAAGCTTCTCATGCCAATTATTCTTTGTCTTTGATACTGATTTCCTTAAAACATTGCACAGGGTCTTATTGAAAGTTGCGACTAATCTGATGGCTTGAGGGTGGTACATAGTCGAGTATTTTCAGTTGAAACTAAACTGGTTATCCAAGTGATAGATGTGGTGACTTCTGAATTGAGGGTCGTTGTCAGATATAATTCGGTCAGGTACTCCAAACCGGTATATGATATGATGTCGAACGAAATTTGCCAGTGTGGTCCCAAGAACTTGTTTACGGGCGACCACTTCAGCCCACTTGGAAAAATAATCTGTTGCGGCTAGAAAAAAGATATGACCCATTGCTGAAGGAGGGTCAATAGGCCCTACAACGTCCATACCCCATTGTGAGAAGGGCCATGATGTCATTGTAGGGTGTAAGGGTTCTAGAGGCTGATGAACAAGGCTCGAGTGTATTTGGCACACTTGGCAGTTTTTAGCATAGTTTAAGGAATCAGCAATCATCGAAAGCCAATAATACCCCAATCTATGTATCCGTTCATAAAGCTTGGGGTGGGACTGATGCATTCCACAAATGCCTGAGTGTACTTCTTCGAGGACCTTATTTGCTTCTTGCTCGTACACACATCTAAGAAGAATATCATCAAATGGTTGTCTGAAGAGAGCATCCCCTTTAAGGAGGGTATACTTGATAGACATTAGACGTACACTATTACGCTCAGCATGATCCTCTGGGAGTCTATCATAACTTAGAAAATTAGTGATGGGCACTGTCCAGTCTTCTTCCTGCTCGACTTCTGCGCATATTGGGTCGAAGAACTCCAGTTCTTGATTTTGAACCTTAGCTCCCTAACCCCATGCCATTTCATGTTCAGTCTTGATAACTTCATTTGCTGATAGAAGTGATCCGAATGGGCAAGGACGACACTCAGGGAAGAGATTTCTCTCATCATCTACTTCTACCTCTGTTCTTAGTTCAATATGTCTCTTCTCTGCCACCCAAACAGGCGTGGGTCCTAATGAGGATAACTGAAGTGTAGTTTCGAGTTTTGGGAGTGCATCGGCCTTTGAGTTTAGCCTCCTGGGGATGTGGCTCAAGGATACATCCTCAAGCTGGGCCATATACGATTTTACAGTATCGTGATAGGGCTTGAGAGTGTCCTTTCTTACATCCTAGATCCCTATAAGCTGGCGAATGACCAACTCAGAGTCGCCATAGATCTTGAGCTACTCCAAGTCTAGATCAAAGGCTATCTCCAATCCAATTATAAGGGCCTGGTATTCCACCTCGTTATGAGAATCGGCCTCGACGAGAGAGAAAGAAAGTGGCAATATTACTCCTTTCAGAGTCAAGAATACCACTCCGGCGTTTCCTCGATCAGATTGGAATGCTCCATCGAAATACAACTCTCATGCATAAGAAAGTTCTGCACGTAATACTTCTTCATCTGGGAGGTCACTTGATAAAGGGGACTCCATTGGTATGGGGTGTGCTGCGTGGAAATCAGCCAAGGCTTGGCCCTTGATGGCCTTTTGTGGGACAAATGTGATGTCAAATTCCATCAGAAATAATGCCCACTTAGCAAGGTATCCTGACTGGCATGGGCGTGTCAGTAGAAACTTTATGGGATATACCCTCGATATAAGTTTTACTTCATGACCGAGCAAGTAGTGGTGGAGCTTTTGTACCACGAAGATTAGGGCCATGCTCATCTTCTCTATAGGGGGATAATTCTTCTCGGCCCCTATCCTGTGGCTGAGATAGTACAGTGCGGTTTCTTTCCCTTCATCATTATTCTGTGTCAACAATGCCCCGAGTGACTCGTCCAGAGTGCTCATGTATAGGATGAGAGGTTTTCCAAGTATCGTTGTAGAGAGCACTGGAGGGTTGAACAAATAATGCTTGGTAGCCCTGCTTCATCTCAGATGAATGGGGTATCTTTCTTTAACTAGTGCGTAAAGAGTTTACAGCGACCTGAGAGATTTGAGATGAACCTGCTGATGTACGCCAACTGCCCTTGAAGAGAGCATAACTCTCGTAGTGTAGTTGGCGACGACATTTCTTAGATTTCCTTGATCTTGACGGGCTCAACTTCCAGCCCTTAGTGTCTAACAATAAACCCCAAGAAATATCCTGAACGCTCGTCAAAAACGCATTTCAACAGGCTCATTTTAAGTTGTTGAAGGCGAAATCGCTCAAACACCTTTCCGAGGTCTCTCATATGAGCATATTTCTCTTTAGATTTTTCCACCAAGTCGTCTACACAACATTCGACCTCCTTGTGCATCATATCCTTAAAGATGGTTGTCATTGCCCTCTAATATGTGGCACTAGCATTCTTCAATCCAAAAGGCATCATTAGTAGAAGACCCCTTTTGGAGTCAAGAACACGATGGCTTCCTCATCTTTTGGGGCCATTCGTATCTGATTGTACCCGGAGTATCCGTCCATGAAGGAGAAGATCTAACAATGAGCTGTAGAATTAATGAGAATCTTTGTGAATGGCAATAAGAAGTCATCCTTGGGATAGGACGTATTCAGGTCGTGAAAGTCGATGCAAACCCTGATTTGGCCATTCTTCTTCTTGACTGGAACAACATTTGCTAGCCACTTTTGGTACTTAGACTTCGCGAATGAAGCCCGCTTATCTGAGTTTGGTCACCTCAGCATGTATCTACATTTCGAGGTCAGGCCTGAACCTTCCTGATTTTTGCTTGACAGGTTTGATAGAGGTATCGATGCCGAGATGGTGAACCACGACTTGAGGATCTAAATTAGGAATCTCATGATAATGCCAAGCAAAGACATCTCCATTTGCTTGCTAGAATATAGTAAAATTCTCCTTCTATTCCGACGACATATTGGCTGATATGAAAGTGGGTTTGGGGTCAGCTTCATCTGTTAGATTTATCTCCTCGAGCTCATTAGTTGTGGCTTGTCTACCTTCTTCCCATTCTTCTAGGGCTTCTAGCAACTCTTCATCATTGACCTCAGAGGTCTTTCATTAATCTCAAGTGGAGAGACTCATGATCCTGATATCTCTGCCTCTAATAGAGCTCCAGGGTAGGTCTTTCTCGAACTGAGGCACAAAAAGATCGTCTTTGAATATGATCATCGTATCCAGCTGTGGGAGTTTAATTTGAAGGTTACAGGGAAGTTAAGATTCAGGGATTGTGGGATGAGAAACATCCTCATATGAATCACTCGGTCTTTGAATGTGTGTCTATAGTGTTTGTCCCGCGCTCGTTGATAATTCATAGACCGGTACCATGTGGCAAGCTTCCTGAGAATAGAAGCTCTACCCCCTTGATTCTCTTAAGGGTTAGGGGGCCATTGAGATTTCTTTGATTTTGACTTCTTGTGCTTCTTTGAAGAAGATGGCTCTGCTTTGGCTCGAGCTGCCAAGGCGTCAACAACTGTTAAGAATCCAGCTGCCTAAGCTAGCGTATTTTTCAATCGCCTCCATTGCATCATACTTATATTGGTTCCTTCAAGTTCTTTATCAATGGAAGAAGAAGAAAAGGGCCTGAGAAATTCCTTCTCAATTGATGGTTGAGCAGTCTTCTCCTGGTGTTCATTGGTAGCAGTTGATCCGTCTCGCTAAGTTTATGAATTGCCCTAGCTTGACGAACTGTTCTCGCCTTAAGGACTTGAGTCTATTCCACCCATGATGGAATATCAATGGTTGAGAGGTTGAAGGTTCAGCAGGATCTGAGTCATCTTCACCTAGGACTTGTGTCAGGAGGTCCCCTCATACTGGTGGAGCAGTGGTTTGGGAATCTTTCTCTAGAACGTTGTAATGGCATCCTTGTATTTTCTTTGCGATTATATCATGGAAATTGGAGCATTCGCTCAAGTCATGACCCCATATCTGATGGTACGGGCACCAATGGTTCTCAGTTCCCTGAGCGAGGTGTCGAGGCTATCTTGCCAGTTTTTGTGTGACAAGGCCTTCTTGAAGCATAATAATAAACAAGGTGAAAAGGAGATCAGGCGCTTCGTCTTCCACTTGGACTGTTATTGTGTGGGAGGCTTCTACCATCCCGAATGCCTTTTTTAGCTCTTCAAGGTTTATCTGGCCCTTCTGAATCAGGGTCTCGATAATGTCTTTTAGCATGTAGCAATCCTCTTTTAGCATGTAGCAATCCGACTGTTGTTGCTTGCTTGTTTAAGGTGCTTTCGCTATGTTTACCCCTTTGGAGTGATCCAAAGTTTGGAAGGGAGCCTTCTTTATATCGCTTTTAGTGACGGTTGTGTTGATCACTCCTTTTGGTTGGTTGCCCCGGGTATTCGTCTGAGAGCTACCATTGCCCCGATTGTTTCCTGAGCTTGCAAATTATTGTCGTGACCTGCCATGGTGGTGTGATATACTTTCTATGGGGACCGACTTGGAGATCAACTCAGACATGAAAGTCGGATTGGATGCCTCAACATGTAGAGCAATCTTAGGTCACATGTTCCGTACACAGGTTTGAACCGCTTCCTTCTTAGACATGGGATTAGGATGGCGAGCGGCCAAATTTCTCCATCTTGGCATGCATTAATCTACAGGATCATCGGGATCTTGGGTTAAGGTGAGAAGCTCGATGGTTTGAACTTCTCTCTTGACCTCATAGAAAAGCTGGTGGAACAATTTCTCCATTTTCGCCCAAGTATGTATTGAATTTCAGGGAAGCTGAGCATACCACTGGAAAGCCAGGCCATCGAAGGTTGCAACAAACTGACGGAGAAGGATTCTGTCATGAGCCGATGTCTGTCGACATGTTGCTTGGAAGTGAGTGATATGTTGATTCGGGGAGGTGGTTCCATTAAACAAGGGAAACTTCCCTTTCTTGTAATCTGAGGGAAATCACACCTGGTCAATGTATAAAGGGTATGGTTTTTGATAAGGCGTTGCACCCTATATTCCCGTAATTTGTCTCTTCTTTAAGCTATCGATCACCATAGCATCGATATCTACCTGTGAGACGGGATGGGGGACAAAACTGTCCTGTGAGCAAAGGGAAGGGGCTGCCTCAAAGGTGTAACATCTGAGTGATGGGAATCGACCTCATGGTTAGTCAATTGTCGTGTGGCATCTATGCGATCAATCTTCTCCATCATTGCGTGCACCATGTCTTCAAACTTGTTCATGCTTTCTTTGTGAGATTCACCAGGCCGTTTACAATCATTACACTGACTGTTTCTCCAGGGAAGTCGACCTTAGTTGCAGTTGAGGGCTTCCATGCTTGACGGGTTGCATGTGGCAAATCGG
Organism: Amborella trichopoda; assembly: GCF_000471905.2. Next base: position 400,644 of record NW_006498062.1, on the reverse strand, counting down.
TTTGTAAGGGATCAACATGACCCAACTGGACACGAGTCTTCTATACCGATCGAGTGAGGACCGGTTCTCGACGGTCTTGGGGCCGTGGATGCTGAGTGGTTAGGTCATTTTCTTCAACACTAACCATAGTGCATGGTTCATGGACTTCTTCTTCAGGCTTTGTCATCTGAAGAGGGTAGAAGGGGTTCAGGTGAAGAGGGTCATCAGAGCTGGTTGTCCCGACTGTCCTGGTTGCTTCCTTAGTGAGAATTTATTGACCCCTATCACATTTGGATCAGAGGTTTTGATGGACCTCATGCTAGAACTATGATCGAGACTGCGGCTGGTCAGCCCTTCTTTCATAAGAAAGAGTTGTTTCCATTAGGTGAAACAACGGGTGTGGGCCAGGAACTGGGGTCATCTTAGGCTGGGGAGGATGAAGGACTTGATCTCCTATCAGATCTTTTCCTCGAGCTCTCTTATGGGCTTCAGAGACATGACCATGATGACGGGGCTGGCTCAAGATGCTACTCTTAGGGAAGGTCTTCGAGTACCCTGATTGTAGGTGCTTGCTCGAAGAAGGAGGAGCAAGCAAGAGAAGGGTTGACTCATGATGGTGCCTGATTCTAGAACAAGGGGCTGTCTCTAACAGCGACACGTGTGCGCCCCTTGAAGAAGGATCCCGGGTGACTTGGGGGTCAGCCAGGGCTCAAGCAAGTGGTCCGACCTTAGGACGCCGAGAACCGTGAGTAGGTGTTTGTAAGAGAGAAAGTGGAAGTCTGCCCTTTGCAGGGTGCGCTACTGTGTGAGTAGGAGGACAAGGGGGTCATCTTCCATGTACTCGGGTTGACGCAGTGATGGCGTTGCCCCGAGTAGTGGGTTGTAAATGCACAACGGATGCAAGAGGCCTTGGGAGGCCTAATCTTGGACGTTGACTCGAGGTAACATAGAAGTTGCCCCCGAGGTGTGGCTCTAGTGGATGGCCCACGAGCCTTACAGTGTGTGTGAGAGGTGGCGGCCCCAAGGTCTCTGCCTCGATGTGTCGAGCCTCTAAGGGTAGAGACTCGTGATGGTGTAGGAATGTGGGGGTAGCCTTGCGGCGACCCACAGAGGCAATGACAACTTCTTTGCCTTTTACAGCAAGGGACTGGTCAGCCTTCCAGCGTACCTTGGCAATACGACCTTCAAGTGACTTGCTGCGAGTGGCAGCAGATGTGTTACCGATGCAGGGAACCTTGATGGAATATCCACTAAGCCCTCCTCACTCCTATATAGGTTAAGACCTGGGAGCTAGGCACTGGGTCTTTACTCAAAAGGAAGGTTGGGAACAAAGTTCGAGGACTTGTTCTCAGGGAACGCTCAAGGATCAAGAATTCCCCGATTCGGATAAAAGGTTTAAGATCCAGCAGCCATGTGATGTGTGAATACAGAGAAATAATGAAAAAACTAGCCAAACAAGAATGACCGGACGAAGGGGTAGTAAGTCCCCAGTGGAGTCACCACGCTGGTTAGGTGCTTCGATCTCACCCTCCGGATCTAAATGCTTGGGCGGCATGCGTCTTGACTTTCGGGGGAGCCCAAGACTTTGAGATCGCTCTCTTGGGAACCTCGCTCAGGAGCGAGGGCAGGTATATCAATCGATGAGAGAGGAATTTAAGGTGGGTTCAGGACTTACTTGGGCTGGCTCATGTGGGTGCCCTCTTAGATCACAAAGAAAGCCTCCCACTAGTAGAACTGGTTCGAAATTGCCTCCCTTGGCCTGTATTCTCTTGTTTCTGAAATCACACACACATGGTTAATTTTACAAGACAAGTGGGCTGAAAGAGACCCCACCTTGTCTTTGAACAAATGTACATGAACGTGCACATCCAAAAGAAGAAAAGGGTAAGAGGGTAAGTAAAAGAGGAAGAAAAAGGTAGATCAAAGGAATTTTGACTAGGTGGTGAGACTAACGCAACAGCTAGATCAGCAAGTGATTGTCCTAGTGTGGTAGCAAGACAGGCACGGTAACTAGACCAACACAATAGAAATACTACTAGACGTCAAAACGATCATCAGCCAACCTGACACAATAGCTAGCCTATCATGGTAGTAAGGCTGGCACGATAACTAAGACTAGCTCAGCGATAATACTGCTAGATGATAAGACTACCATGGCAATGTTTGTCTCAACCCTCTTTGTTAAATGAGAGAGAGAAGAAAGAAGAGAGAGAAAGAGAAACATGCACAAAACTACCTATGTCGTGCATGTGAGAAGAAGACGAGATGAGCAATGAGGGAAAAAGGAAAAAGGGAAAAAGGAAAGAGAGAAGAAAAAGAATGAAGAAGCAAGAGAGAGAAGATAGCAAGAGAGCATGGGCAGTGATGAGAGAAAAGATAGGAGAGAACATGGACGGCGATGAGTCCCACCATCCATGACAGAAGGGTAAGAAGAAAGAGAAGACATGGGCGGCAATGAGCCTCTATCGCTCATGATAGATGAACGAGAAGAGAGAGAAAATGCAGGCGATAATGAGCTTCCACCGCCCATGACAGATGAACAAGAAGAGAGAGAAAATATGGATGGTGATGAGCTTCTGTTGTCCATGATAGAGGAATAAGAAGAGAGAGAAAATAAGGGTGGTAATGAGCTTCTGCTTCCCATGACAGAGGAACAAGAAGAGAGAAAGCATGGATGGCGATGAGCTTATGCCATCCATGATAGAGAAATAAGAAGAGACAGAAAATATCGACGGCAATGAGCTTCCACCGCCCATGACAGAGGAACAAGAAGAGAGAGAAAATATGGAGGGTGACGAGCTTCTATCATCCATGACAGAGGAATGAGGAGAATGAGAGAAGACATGGGTGGCGATGTGTTTTCCCAATCCATGATAGAGAATAGAAGGAGAGAAAAACATGAGCGTCGATGTGCCTCTATCGTCCATGATAGAAGATTAAGAGAAAAGAGATGAGACATGGACAATGATGTACTTTTGCCATCCATGATAGAGAAAAGGAGGAGAGAGAAAATATGAGTGGCAATGTGGTTTTATTGTCCATGATAGAAGATTAAGAGGTGGGAGAAAATAGACAGTAATGTTTTTCTATTATTCATGACAAAAGGGAAGACAGGGAGACTTTGAGAGAGGCCTGGCCCACCACTTGGGTTAAGGCCCGGCCCGTCGTCGTGTCTTTGAAGAAAGAAGACACCTTGCTAGGTGATAGACTCCACCATGCATGAACAGAGAAGAAAGAGAGAGATAACAAAGAGAGCATGGGAAAGATAAGAAAGAGAAAGGAAAGATAAAGAAAAAGAAGGAAAGTGGATAAAGAAGAGAAAAGAAGAAATAAGAAAGAAAGTTCGATGAGAGGAGACAAAAGTGATGGATGGAGATGAGGATAGAGATGAGGATAGAGAAAGAGAGAGATAGAGATAAGGAGAGAGAAAGAGAGATGAGAGGAGGAGAGAGAAAGAGAGAGATGAGAGGAGGAGAGAGAAAGAGAGAGATGAGAGGAGAGAGAAAATTACCTTCACTAAAGGGTATCAAACCTTTTCTTCTCTCTCCTCTCTCTTTCTCCCAGATGTGCCCACAATTTGAATGTGAAAACTCTCAAATTTTATTGATGAGTATTGAATAATGAAGGGTCCTTTAACAATTGTGTTTAGCATGTACTTATAGAATTGGACCCAAACATGAGTGGATACCCAAAAACTACCTAAATTGATGATAATTGCAATTTAATTTAATAAAAGAAATTCTAAAATTGGGTGCAAAAGGACTGTTTTGCTCCTACCCAACAATGTGTGAAATTTCAAAACAATCCATATTGCTGCCCTAGAATATGCGTGATCTTCCATGGATTATCCGATGTTGCTCTGGTGCCCGTTTTACCTGGGCATTAGTTCAAAAATTGCCATTGCCCCATTTATTTCTCGAGCTCGATGATTACTGTCGTGACCCCACTTTTGTGGCATGAAAAGCTCTCTATGCGAACCGACTTCGAGATCAGTTCTGACATGGAGGTTGGATTGGAGGCCTCAACATGTAGCGCAATCTAGACACATGTTTCGTGCACAAGTCTAAACTGCTTCTTTCTCAAGCATGGGATTAGGATGGCGAGTAGCCAAATCTCTCCATCTTGCAATGAATTGATTCACGAGTTTGTCAAGCTCCTGAGTCAAAGTGAGAAGCTCGATACTTTGGACCTCTCTCTCAACCTCATAAAAGCATTGGTGGAACAGTTTCTCCATTTCCTCCCAAGTATGCACTGAATTTGGGGGAAGCCAAGCATACCACTGAAAGGTCGGGCCATCAAGGGTTTCAACGAATTGACGGAGGAGGAGTCTCCCAACAGTCGCTATCTCTCGACATGCCACTTGGAAATGGGTGATATGCTAGTGCATGGATGTTGTACCATTGAACAGGGGAAACTTCCCTTTCTTGTAGTTTGAGGGAAATAGAACCTGATCAATGTAAGAGGGGTATGGATTTTGGTAAAGCGTTGTACCCTGTAAGCCCAGGATTTGTCTGTTCTTCAAGCTGTGGATCACTATTGCTTCTTTGTCTGCCTGTGAGAAGGGGTGAGGGGCATAATTGTCCTGTGAGGCAGGAGGAGGAAGCTGCCTTGGAGCTCCATCATCCGTGTGATGGGAGTCGGCCTCATGGTTAGCCGATTGTTGCATGGTTTCCATGGGATCAATCTTCTCCATCATCGTGCGCACCATCTGTTTGAACCTGTCCATGCATTCTTCTTTAGAGTCGCTAGGTTCATTTACAACCATTACGCTGACCGTTTATCCAGGGAGGTTAGCCTTTGGTGCAGTTGAGGGCTTCCGAGATTGGTGAATTGCATGCAGTAAATCGATCAGCAAGGGCTCAGCATGCCCCGACTGAACTCGAGTTTTGTATGTCGATAGTCAGGACCGATTGTCGATGGTCTTGGGACCGTGGCAGGTCATCTTCTATGACACTGACCATCATGTAGGATTCACGCACCTTTTCTTTGAGTTGTGTCATCTGAAGAGGGTAGAAGGGGTCTGACAAAGAGAGCTATCAAAACTGGGTGCCCTGACTGCTTTAATAGCTTCCCAGGTCAGGATCTGCAAACCCCTATCGATCTTAGCTTTGAGGCGTTGATGGACCTCATGTCAGAACTGCGATCAGGACTGCGATTGATCGTCCCTTCTTACACAAGAGAGAGTCGTCTCTATTAGGTGAAGCAATAGTTACAGGCCAGGAACTGGGGTCGACTTGGGCCAGGTAGAACAAAGGACTTGATCTCCCATTAGATCTTTGCCTCGAGCTTTCTTAGGGGCTCTAGAGGCATGACCGAGTTGACGGGGCTAGTTCAAGATGGCACTCTTGGGGAAGGTCTACGAATACAAGGGCTTGAGGTGCTTACCCAAGAGAGGAGGGGCAGGCAGGTGAAGGATCGACTCACGATGACGCTTCAATCCAGAGTGAGGAGTGACAATTTGGGAAGACAGCACGTGCACGCCCGTTGAAAGAAGGATCACGGGTGACTTTAGGGTCAACCCGAGCTCGAACAGGTGGCTTGGCCTTAGGAGGCCGAGAGCTGCGAGTGGGTGTCTGTAAGGAAACAGGTGGGAGCCTGCCCCTTACAAGGTACAGTAGTGTGTGCTTAGAGGATGGACGAGGGGGTTGTCTTCCAGGTATTCGGGTTGGCATAGTGACAACGCTACCCCAAGTGGTGGATGCACATGCATGTGCACAGGTTTTGGCCCCAGGAGGCCTGTTCCTTGACACTCACTCGAGGTAACAAAAAGGTTGCCCCGAGGTGTGGCTTGTGTGGATGACCCACGAGCCTTAAGGTGTGTGCGTGAGGTGGAGGCACCATGGTCTCCACCTCAATGTGTCAAGCCTCTAAGCATAGAGACCTGAGGTGGTGCATGAATGTATGGGGTGGCCTTGCAACGACCCAATAGGAGCAATGGAAACTTCTTTGCCTTTTGTAGCTAAGGATTGAGCAACCTTTCAATGTACCTCGGCAATACGACTGGGAAATGACTTGCTAATGACAGGGTGCATGCTGTGAGTGGTAGAAGATGTGCCACTGATGCTGAGTGCTTTAGTGGGGGTTCCACTAGAGCAAAGAGATGGGGAGTTAGGGACCTTTAAGTCCCTTCTCACACCAATCCAGGTTAAGACCTGGGAGCTAGACACTAGGTCTTTTCTGAAAGGAAAGTTAGGAATGAAGTTCAAGGAACATATTCCCAAGGGAGGCTAGCGAATGCGGGGATGAGAAAATCTCCTATCTGGAAAAATGGGTTAAGGAACCAAGCAGCAATGTGTATGTAGTGCAGAAAACAAAAGGAGAGACTAGCCAAACAAGGACGATCCGACAAAGGGTAGTAAATCCCCTTTGGAGTTGCCAAGCTGGTTAGATGCCTCTATCTCGCCCTCTGGGTCGGGATGAACTGATAGCACGTGTCTTGAGTTTCAAGGAAAACCCGAAACTTGAGATTGCTTTCTTGGGAACCTTGTTAAAGAAGAAAGGCAAGTACACCAACTGGTGAGAGAGGAATTTAACGTGAGGCGGGACACACCTCACCTGAGTTTGGGACTTACCCAGGCTACCCCAATTTCCTACAACTGGTTCAAAATCACCTCCCTTGACCTATACTCTTCTCTTCTACAATCACACATACATGATTAATTTTACAAGACAAGTTGGTTAAGGGACCCCACCTTGTCTTTGGGTGAATGTACACAGGCATGCACATCCAAAAGAAGAAGAGAAGAATAAGAGGATAGAGATTAGGGTGAGAAGAGGAAAAGAAAGAGATAGAATAGAAGAAAGGGAAGAAAAGAATTTGATCAAGTGGCTAGCCTGACACAGTGGCTAGAGCAGTAAGTGAATGACTCGACGTGGTTGGTTAGGTGCCTCGATCTTGCCTCCCCTGATCTAAGTCATCGGGTGACACGTGTCTCGGGTTCGAAAGACTTGGGACCTGAGATCGCTCTCTCCGGAACCTCGTTCACAAAACAAGGGCAGGTGTCCAACTAATGAGAGAGGAGTTTTGGATGTGAGGTGGGGACCAACCTCACCTAGTCTGTGACTTACTCAAGCTGACTCGTGCGGGCACCCTCTTAAATCATGACGGAAAGCCCCCACCTGCTTCAGCTGGTTCGGAATCACCTCCCTTGACTTGGAATGTCCTTGTTTTCTGCACAACACTACTATGGTTAATTTGCAAGACAAGTGGGCCAAAGGACCCACCCTTATCTTAGGGCAATGCACCTTCATATGGATGAGAAGGTGAGAAATTAGGGTGATGAGACTAGCAGGATAGCTAGACCGACGCAATGACCGACTCGGAGTGGTAGCAAGATGGACATGGTAACTCTGATCGACACAATGGTAATACTACTCGAAACCAAGGTCGACATGACTGTCCTAATCTGGTGCGACAGCAAGACGGGCATGTACTTAGGACCAGCACAGCGGCAATACTATTCGATAGCCAGATCGTTATGGCAATGCCAGACCGAGTATACCCTCAGCCAACTGAGAAGGGGAGAGAATGAGGAGAAGGCATGAGATGGAAAGAGAAGGAAGTCCCGACAGCGCTGGACACTGCTGCTCACAACAAAAGAGCACAAACAGTGAACTACAGGTGGCATTAGGCATTGTCGTGGGCAACACGATATGGTAGCACGCCCCTTCGCAGGCGACGATAAATTCTTGTGAAGCGCACGACATTGGTCGTGGGATGCAGAGAGGAGCATGTGCACTGCGATAGGCACTGAGCGCATAGAGGAAGCTCACAGATGGTGATAAGCACCGAGTGCACAAAGAAAGCTTACAGACGGCAACAAGCACAGAGCGCACGAAGAAAGCTCACGGAAAGCGATAAGCATCGAGTGCTCGAAGGGCACTTGCAGACGGCGATAGGCACCTAGCGCATGAAGAAAGCTCGCGGACGATGATAGGCACCGAGTGCGCGAAGCGAGCTCACAGACAACGATAGGTATCGTCAGGATCCTTTACAGTTGGCGATAGACATTGCCATCTGCAATGTCGCTAATGGAGGATGACAGGTATGGCTCCGACCCCTCACGAGTAGGGATGGGCATCATCGTCAAGGATAAGAGCACAACAGGGTGAGACCCATGCGGGCGGCAATAGACATCGTCGTCTGTGCTTCTCACGGAGAGGTAGAGATGAATGAAGAGGAAGAGAAGGCAACTTTCACATGGCGTTGCCATCGCCATGCAAGACCTGTGAAGCCATAGGAGGGGGAAAGAGGGGAAGGGGCATGCACAAAACTGCCACTGCCGTGCGTGGCCTCCGAGAGACGTTCAGATGAAGAAGAAGAAGAAGAAAGAAAAGAAGAGAGAGAAGAAGAAAGGGAAGAGCAAAAGACAAGAAGAGAGCAAAATATTTACCTTGAGCCTAGGGGCACTGATCCAAAAGTTTCTCTCTCGTTTCTTTCTCTCCCTCTCCAGATGTGACCCAACAATGAGAAAAAAGAGAAATCGTTTTAAGCAAAGTTGTCCTTCGCGAATGAATGAAGGGTCTGCGTATAAAGGTAGTACGTGGTATATATAGAGTTGTCCCTAAACATTAGTGGATTGATCAAAATTTAGCCTAATTGCAAGAAATTAAGATTTTACTGAATTAAAAGAAATAGGAAAATAGGGTGAAAATTGACAGATTTTCCCCTTTCTAACAATTTGTAGAATTTCAAAACAGTTCTTGTGCTGCCCTATAACGTGCATGACTTTTCATGGATGATTCAAGGTTGTTTTAATGCCCGTTTGATAGAGAGATGATTGTTTTCTTGTAGGGCTCGGCATGGTGATCGATTTGTCATGGATCGTGTTTTTAGGGCACGATCATGCGACCTGAAATGTTGATGAATCTTGGAACTTCGGATCGATAGTGTGCTCGTTCCTTGATTTTTTTTTATGATTTCTTAGCTGGACCGCACTGAGCATGTCATCATGATCAACAACTTCTCTCTAGTTTTTCTTCGTGCTTGGGTGTCATCATGAGTGTGCCACATACCGAAAAGCTCGTCTCGTGAGATGAACATGCTCACAAAATTTGAGCATGAACTGACTCGGAATGAGTGAGATATAGGTCTCACAAGTCACTATTCATGACTATTCCTTTAATGGAGTTGAATTGCAAGGTGGCCGCATGGGAATAGCGTACAGCTCCTCCTGTTTCGCTTTTTCGCCTATAACGTCTTCTTGGAATGTTTGTTTAAGATGCAATTTGACCCCTGGGGATTTTCAATCATGTCGGATTCAATGGCGGTGGTCCCAAAGTAATTTGACGTACTGAAAACATAGTTCTAGTTATACAGTCTGTTTCAGGGTGCTAGAGGCTGATTTTGCCAAAACTGCTTCTCTGTCTGCACTACCTTATATGATGGAATGCGACGAAAATTAGTAGGACACTTTTGAGAGTCTTTATGAAGATCTTGACTAGTTTTTGAATTATTATGAGCTTGTAAAAATTTTCACTACTTGTTAGGCTTCATTGAACGGCTTCTCCCTTTATTTCGCATCGAGGACCAAGGTGCTAAAAAATGTCTTCAAATATTTTGCCCCATTGAATGTTGTTCTTCAAGAGAAATGAGAGGGACAACATTCGAAAAGGATGCTCAAACATTTATATGCAATGTATTGGTCCATCCGTGGAGACTTTAGGGGGAGAAGAGACTTTTTGAGGGATCTGTAGAAGTCCTCACCCTCAAGGGACTATTTGCAATTTTGACAACTTGAGGATTTTGTAAGGACCTCATTGGTCAAAATCCGGCCTATCTAACGACCAAGTGCTATGAACCTTTAGTTGGCATTGTTTCCTGCTACACCAGATTGACTTTTGATGATCAAGGTATCTCTATAGGTCCCATCCAGTGGGGTCCAGTTGGGGGCTTCTGACCTGTCCCGAAGATCTGAGCTTATCGGCAAGGGCGGATTTTGGGAGGCAACCTTGTGGGCCCCATCCTGTCGGGTTTAGTCGAGGGTTTTTTATTGGCCTATCCTGAAGATCTAGGCCTATCAGCTAAGGAAGGTTTTTGGCAAGGCGACATCATGGCGAGGCATCACCCTGAAGTCTCCGGCCGGTTGGGTCTTGGCTTTGTCAGTTTCTTTCCTTCGTGATGGTTTTTAGCATTTTGGAGGGATCTTTCGATTGTTGTCCTCACCCTCAAGGACTCTCTTTGTTTTTGGAGTTGAAGTGTGCGAGATCTTATGAGATGCTCACTCCCAGGTGAACCATTTTATGTTGTGAATGGATGCTGGTGGCTGAGGATTTTATGTATACCTCATTAGCAAGGATTATGACTGTTTGGCTATTGGGTGTCGGTTGAGGCTATTGTGCCGCGTCAACCTAGTTTTTGTTAGTCCAAGCGCCCTTTGTGGGTTTTCACTTGGACTAGGGAAGTGGTGCCATAGAGACGGTTTTCATCAACCTCCTTTATTTTTAGGCTCTTTTACCCATGACCTCACGGCCATGTCCACCCTTTTCATCCGTTTTTTCTCACGGTGCCCTTTTGGGGTTTTCATCGTGCCGGGGTTTTTATTCACGAAACTCTTTTACTCATGGTTTCGTGATCATTCCCGTTCGTCATTTTTACTCATGGCATTCCCTTGTCCAGGTATACACCATGCCTGCTTTTTTTGTGAACGTGTGTTTAGGGTCATGCCTTCGAGACCTATGTGAAGCATTTTAACGTCATGCTATCTGGACATGCACGATAATTTAGGGTCACACAGCTGGACCATAGTGGTGATGAATGGCAGTCTATGGAGGTCATGGAGTGAGTATGGTGGTGGTTTTGACTCACTTTGGGGAGATGGCAGAGGCTACCTATGAAAGATGGATGATGTGTGAATGGTGGGTGAAAAGTGGTGACCCACTAGCTGATGACGAGTATGGATGGTGGAATTCTTTGCCGTTTTATGAGCATGGGTGAAACTCATTGAGGAATGATGGATGATGGTAATGAAGTGAATGGATTCGCTAGGGAAGCAATGATGGTGGTGCGCACACATGAATGGGTCGGTTAGGGAAGGTGTGCGTGAAGATGCACGTAAAGGGCATGTGCGTACATGTGGGGGCGTCTTTAAGGTCATGCCTCCTGGATCTGGGCAAAGAAGTTTAATGACATATGACCAAGACGTGCACTATTGTTTAAGGTCATATAACTTGGACCGTGGTTATGTAGTTTAAAGTCATGCAACGAGGATCATGCAGTTTAAGGTCCTGTAACTAGACCTCCACTACAGTTTTAAGGTCATATAGTTTGGACCATGCAGTTTTAGAGTCATGCACTTCGACCATGGTTGTGCAGTTTAAGTCATGCAACACGGACCATCGTACTGGTCGCCATGTAGGTGAAACTCCATGGGGGATAAGTCTGTGGATAGCGATATGACTCCCTGGGGATAAAAATAGCTAAGGCTATACACGAGCAGGGAGCTTTAGATTAAGATTGAACTTCACTAGGGATTAAGAGGGAGAGTATGACTCCTTGGGGATGATGGGTAATGTTATGCGTATAACTCTTCTAGGAAATGACAAGCCAGAGCGCTGATGCAACCCCACTGGGGGTTGAAAGGATAAGAATGTCCCTAACTCCCTGGGGATTGAAAGGGTAAGTGCGAACCCCGTTTTTTTTTTGCATACACCTAACTCCACTGGGGATGTTGAAGAAATACACCTAGAGAAGAGGTAGTCCATCTAGTTAAAGTTATGCGCATGAAATATTTGTCACGTCGTGCATTACAATTTTAAGGTCTTGTAGCCTGGACCATGGTTATGCAGTTTAAATTCATGCAGTTAGAACCATGCAGTTTAAGGTCATGCAACTAGACCTTCGGTACAGTTTAAGGTCATGTAGTTTGGACCATGGTGCTAAGCCTTTTAACATCATGCGGCCAAGACATGAACTATGGTTTAAGGTCATACAACTGGACCATGGTCGTGTAATTTAGAGTCATGCAACGAGGACCATGCAGTTTAAGTTCATGCAAGTAGACCTCCGCTACAGTTTAAGGTCATATAGTTTGGACCATACAGTTTAGGGTTATGCACCTAGACCATGGCTGTGCAGTATAAGGTCATGTAGTACGGACCAAGGCTATTCAGTTTAAAGTCATGCAGCACGAACCTAAGGTTATGCAGTTTAAGGTCATGCAGCATGGACCACGGCTATGCAGTTTAAGGTCATGCAGCATGGATCAATGCTATGCAGTTTAAGGTCATGCAGCATGGATCATTGTGTGGGGAGAATGTGACTCCATGGGGAATAAAATCGTAATTGGGGGCTCGACTCCATCAGGAGTGAGGTTGTGGTGCATGGAATGATCTTCCTGAGGAGGCCGAACAATCGTCTGGATGGGAGTGATATGGCATGCGCAAGGTACTAAGTCTTGGATGGTGCACGCGGCATTAGACCTTGAGTGAAGCACACAGTGTTAAAGACTTAGTGAGGCTCATGACATTAACTCCTTGACGAAGCATGCGGCGATTGCTCCTTGACGAAGCACGCGGTGATAGCTCCTTGATGAAGCACGTGGTGATAGCTCCGTAACAAAGTGGCGTTAGTTCCTTGACGAGGCGAGCGGCATTAACCCCTTCGGGTTCTGCCGTGGAGACTGATACTCTTCCCATTGCAGTAGCCTTAGCAGCACTGCCTAGGCCTAGCTTGAGTGGGCTGCATGAAATAATAATGGACATGCTTCGTCTGGGCATGCAGAGGCTAAAGGGTCTGCCTCTTACTGAACTTAATGGTGCAATTCAGCAGTTGAGGCAGGTCACCCTTGCAAGGGGAGTACCAGAGATCGTCCCTTTCTTTGATGGCGTCATAAATGAGCCAGAAGGGTGGAGAACAAAGGCCTTGTGCGAAGAAGCAATTGCGCAACAGCTGGAGGGCACGCAGTTACCTCCTTTGGGGTTCTCACTCAGGCACTACCGCGAACTAGGCGAAGCTCAATTGCAACAAAAGGATGCTGCAGTCTCCCAAAGATCGGACCACACTGAGGAGGTCATCACTCGCCACCACAAGGTGATGGCTCTGAGGGGGAAGATACTAGAGCTGGGGCAGAAGCTTGCCAAGCTAGAGAAGGAGACTGCGGCTTGGGAAGCAAAGGACAAGGTTCTTCTTGATAAAATTTTAGCCCTCGAGTACTCCTTGGAAGAAGGGACCGCCTTGATGGAGCATGAAGCGAAGCCTGTGGTAGGGTTAAAGGGCGAAATCAAGTGGGTGAAGGTATCAGCTACAACATACAGAAGCAATTGATTGATTTTGACCATGCCTTCTTTCTCTTTTTCTTTTCATTTCTTCTTATTGTAAAGAAAAGATGCCGGTAGTTCCCTCTTGAGTTATGAATGGAACAATTCTTTTCTGTTTCTTGTGCGGCATGAATTTTGTTCTTCCTTCTCTTTTTTATTGCTTTTTGTCCTTTCACCGTGTGAGACAAAAAATGATAGCCCATTCCTTGCTTCGTCTTCTGACAGTTTGTCGTGGCCTCAATGACCTCGTACGGGGGAGCAGTTGCTTCCTCTCTCCACAGTGTTTGATTAGATAGGGGCTCATAATTCATCGCTCTCATGATTTGGTGAGCCTGATCGCTATAAATACTCCAATCTGGGGGAGCCTTGGCTTCGATTCAAGATGCATTGCTTTTGAGCTCGTCATAAGTCTTAGTCTCAGGAAAAAAACTCCTTCAAGTGCTTTGAAGTGACGCGCATAACCTCCAACTGATTCTAGAGGCTATGAACCTCACTTCTCAGCTCTACCATGGGGTCTTGTTTCGGAGAGCTGGAGGGCTAACTCTTGTCCACCTGTACCACTTTGGGAGCCTCTGAGAGATGCAAGACCTTCTCTTGGATATTGGTGATCCCCTTGTTCAAGGAGGATGGAATTTGGAGTACCTTCCTTGGTGGTTGGTGTGCCAATTCTGCTTTTAAAAGACTGATGGGGACATGCAGTACCTTTTTTAGGTCCAACATATAGATGACCCTCGATGCTGAAAGGTCTTCCTCTAGGGTTTCCTCAGTCTCAAGAGTTGCTTCTAGCTCGCTCTTTTGTTTTGACGAATTAGAATTAGCGGGGGAAGCTTCATCTTTGGGGGATGGCAGCATGACCTCGGAGAGGTGGCAAGGTAATTTTAGTAGATAGGAGTCAAAAGGGGGATCTTTCATTGTCGTTCCTCTTCTTTAAACATGTTTGTGATCATTCACCCTAGATCTTTAACATCATCATGAGACGAGGGTTATGTCTCTCTCATAGGCTTCCAATCATCATCCTTTGACTTTTTTGGTGCTGGAAGGTCTGTAAAATAGTACTTAGAGTCAGCATAGTGAGTCTCAACTATAGGGAACGACCTCTTATCTACATAGACCGTGTGTTGTCTCCGATCTCGACTGTACTTGAAGCATTGGTGGAGCGTGGAAGGAACCCCCCCCTGATCGTGAAGCCAAGGGCGGCCGAGGAGGACATTATAAGACGTATCGATGTCAATTACATGAAACTGAGCGTAATCGTTGAGGTCACCGATCTTACACGGTGATGTGGGTAGGAGTGAGGTCGTCAGATCCTAATCCTACTCGAGTGAGGATCCTTCTTGGGATCAGGTTGACTATCGACCCTCCATCTAGTATGATTCGGTCGATAGGGCAAACATGTAATTCACCATTCATGAAGAGGGGGCGATTGTGAAATTTGCTTCCCAACTGAAGGTTATCTTGGAAACAGAGATTGTCAAGCACCCACTCAAGATGGCTAGGACAACCTCTATAGGCTCCACTTCAGTCTCATACACCTCTGGGCTATAAAGAGCTTTCACCAGGGTCATACGATAGTCTCTAGACAACATAAGGGCATCATAGATACATAGAACGGCTGGAAGATTTCTCAAGTGCCCAATTACATCATATTTCACTTTATCCGCATTAGTCTTCTGTGTTCCAGATCCAGTCACTGGTGTAAGCGGTAAGGTAAGTTTAGGAACATCTTTGGTTGAGTTTTGGTTTGTGACACTGGCTGACTTTATTGTTCAGTCGGTGTGGTATGGGTTGATGAGGATGTAATAAGGATTTATATTAGAGATGTAGAGGTTTGAGGTTGAGGCTTAGGGAAAAGTGAAGGATCAAGACACTTGAGGACCTTGAACTTTTGAGGTGTGGGCTGCAACTTCTTTCCCGATCTCAGGCTCATTTGCCCCATGCTGGATATTACTTCCAATATCTGCACCATATGGGAGGCCTCTTTGGAAGAGTAGCTTGAAGATGGCTCGATTTTGGCTTGAGCTGCTAGGGCATCAGCGACAGTCAAGAATCCACCCGCCTAGGCCACCGTCTTTCTTAGGTGCTTCTGCTGTGACCTATTGATGTTGGTACCTTCGAGATCTCTATTTAGAGTGTCGTAGTTACCCAGCTGCACTGGTGGAAGAAATAACAAAGGAGGGAGGAGAAGAAGAGTTAGAATGTTCTAGGCAGCTTTTTATGTCGTCACCAAAATTGGACGTGCGCAGGGGGTATTTTAGGTCTTGCCCCGGCTTTGACCTTTGGGGGTGCTTTTAGCATTGTCACTCGCATTGGATCGATCCTAAGCTGTTAGTGACTCAAGGACGTCCACCTGATTGGATGACAGGATAAGGCAGGTTGCACCCGGGATGAAGTCTTGTAAGGTTAGCAGTGGAGGAAGGGGCTTGAGGAATTCTTCCTCAACTGGTGGCTGACGGATGTTTGGTCTGCTCTATAAGGCTGATGAATAGTCCTAGCTTGGTGGACTTCCTCACGCTTCAGGGAATTGAGCCTACTTCGCCCATGGTAGACTTCCTAGGGCTAAGAAGTCGAGGGCTTTGAAGGGACCAGTGTATGCTCATAGGGGATCTGTAGCATGGTTTCCTATTAAATGGGAGCGATGGGTTGAAAGCATTCTGGGAGGACGACACAAACAATGTGGCCTTTCTGTACCTTCTCAGCAACTATAGCTTCGAACCCAGAGCATTCTTTCAGCTCGTGATACTTGGTGATATGGGCACCAGAGGTTTTCTGTTCCTTGGGTAAGACACCTCGGCTGCCTGGCAGGCTCGGAAGTGACGAGACCCTGTTGGACCATCGTCTCGAAGAAGGCCTGCAGAGGATCTAGCTCAGCTCTTCTCGGGGTTGGTGTTCGGAGTTCTTCTTGCACTGGTGTATAGACGTCACCATCTGTGATAGGCAAAAGGCGCTAGAGAAGCTAGCGGATGGCAACAGGTATTTCCACACCCTTCGCGGGTGGCGATGGGCATCATCGTCTGTGATAGGCGCGCAGCAGAGCGATACCCCTACGCGCGGCAATAGGCATCGCCGTCTGTGCTTCACGTGGAGAGGCAGAGACGAATGAAGAGGAAGAGAAGGCAACTCACACATGACCCTGCCATCGCAATGCACGACTTGTGAAGCCACAAGAGGGGGAAAGAGGGAAAGAGGCATGCATGACACTGTCACTGCTATGCATGGCCCTCAGACGAAGAAGAAGAAGAAGAAAGAAAAGAAGAGAGAGAAGAAGAAAGCGAAGAAGAAAAGAAACGAAAAGAGAGAAAGATTTACCTTGAGCCTAGGGTTACCGATCCAAAAGTTTCTCTCTCCTTCTCTCTCTCCAAACATGACCCAACAATGAGAAGAAAGAAAAATCTTATTAAGCAAAGTTCTCCCTAGCGAATAAATGACGGGTCTACGAACAATGGCAGTATGTGGTATATATAGAGTTGTGTCCAAACATGGGTGGATTGATCAAAATTAAACCTAATTGCTGAAAATTAAGATTTAACTGAATTAAGACAAATAGGAAAATAGGGTGGAAAATGATATATTTGCCCCTTCCTAATAATTTACGAAATTTCAAAACAGTCACTGTGCTGCCCTAGAACATGCGTGATTTTTCATGGATGATTCAGGGTTGTTTTGATGCTCGTTTGATCGAAAGATGATTGTTTTCCTGTAGTCGATCAATTTGATACCAAATTTAAGCCATGGATCGAGTTTTTAGGCACGATCATGCGACTTGAAATTTGGATGAATCTTGAAACTTCAGATCGATAGTGTGCTCGTTCCTTAAAGTTTTTTCTGTGATTTCTTCGCTGGATCACACTGAGCATGCCGTCATCATCACGTGGCAACAAACACAGCTCGATTCCATGTTCGGACTAAGATTTTGCAACTTTGGAGTTTTGACCGGAATCTGGAATTCTTGTGCCGGAATTTGCTGTCACTTCAACAGCTTCTAGTGCGAAATTTGACTGTTCATCATGAACGGGGTTCGGACTGGAGATAGCCCTAGATGGTACGCACATGTTGCAACTAGATTCATGTCAAGCGAACCGGCGCGTGGCGTGATTTGGCCACTCGAGCTAAGTACGATGCTGATGATTTTCCTACAACTTTCTTCACATATCAGCAACTTCTCTCTAAATTTTCTTAGCGCTCGGGCGTCATCACGGGGCGTGCCACATATCGAAGCTTTCATCTCGATGAGACGAACACCCTCACAAAATTTGAGCATGATCCTACTCAGACTGAGTAAGATATAGGTGTCGCAAGTAACTATCCGTGACTATGCCTTTATTGGAGTTGAGTTGCAGGGTGGGCCGTATGGGAATAGCATGCGGCTCCTCCTATTTCGCTCTTTCGCCTATAACTTCTTCATGGAATGTCCGTTTAGGCTTAAATTTGACCCTTGGGTTTTTTAACCATGCCGGAGCCAATGGAGGTGGTCCCATAGTAATTTGACACACTGAAAACATAGTTCTAGTTATAGGGTCCGTTTCAGGGTGCTAAAGGCTAATTCTTTCGAAATTGTTTCTTAGTCTGCACTACCTTAGACATGTCGGAATACAACAAAACTTGATAGGAGACTTTTGAGAGTCCTTATGAAGACCTTGATCAGTTCTGGGGCCATTCTGAGACTGTCAGAATTTCCACTGTTTGTTAGGCCTTATTGACCGACTACTCCCTTTATTCCGCATCGGGGACCAAGGTGCTGAAAAATGTCTTCAAACAGTGGTAGCAAGATGGCACGATAACTCAGATCGACACAATGATATTACTACTAAACAACATAACAAACATTGACCAGCCTAGCACGATGGCTAGCCTGTCGTGGCAGTAAGACAGGCCCAATGACTCAGACCGACACGGCGACATTAGTGCTAGATGATAAGACTACTGTGACAGTGCTGATCTTAACCTCTTTGGGTCAAACGAGAGAGGAAGAAAGAAGAAAGAGAAATGAGAGAGAGGAAAAAGGGAAAAGAGAAGAAGAGAGAAAGAGAAGAAAAGAGAAGAAAGAGTAAGGAGAGAGAACAAAAGAAAGGAAGACAGAAAAAAGAAGAAGAGAAGAAGAGGGTTGAAGAAACGAGAAGCGAGAAGGAGAGGAGAACAATATGAAGAAGAAAGAAAAGAGCAAGGGAAGAGAAAAGAGGATGGGAAGAGGGGATAGAAAGAAAGAAGAAGATAGAGAAGGAAGAGGGAAGAGAGAGAAAGACAGAGAGAAGGAAGAGAAAGAAGAGAGAGAAGAGAAAGAAACATAAATGGCAATGGGGTTCCACCATTCATGATAGGAAAGAGAAGACAAAGAAACATGGACGGTGATGCCCTTTTACCATCAATGACAAGAGATAGAGAAGAGAAAGAAACTTAGACGGCGATGGGCTTACCTTGTCCATGACAGGAGAGAGAAGAGAAAGAAACATAGAAGACCATGGACTTCTATCATCCATGATAAAAGGAAGAAGAGAGAGAAAACATGGATGACGATGAGCTTCCACCGTCGATGATAGAAGAGAGAGAAGAGAAAGAAACATGGATGGCGATGAGCTTCTACCATTCATGACAAGAGAGAGAGAAGAGAAAGAAACATGGATGGCGATGGGCTTCCGTCGTCCATGGCAAGAGAGAGAGAAGAGAAAGAAACATGGACGGCGATGGGCTTCCACCGTCCATGACAGGAGAGAGAGGAGAGAGAAATATGGATGGTGATGAGCTTCTACTGTTCATGACAAGAGAGAGAGAAGAGAAAGAAACATGATGAGGATGAGCTTTCGTCGTCCAAGACAAAAAGAAGAAGAGAGAAAACATGAACGGCGATGGGATTCCGTCATCCATGATAAAAGGGTGAGGAGAGAGAAAATATGGACGACGATGGGCTTCCACCATCCAAGATATGAGAGAGAAAACATGGACGAAAATGGGCTTCCACCATCCATGACAAAGGAAAGAAGAGAGAGAAAACATGGACGACGATGAGTCTCCACCGTCCATGATAGAGGGAAGAAGCGAGAGAAAATATGGATTGTAATGGGTTTCTATCATCCATGATATGAGAGAGAAAACATGGACAGCGTTGGACTTGCACCGTCCATGACATAGGAAGAAACGCAGACAGAGCCCTCGCCTGTCTCTCGAGTTAGGGCTCGACTCATTGTGTGTGTTCTAGAGGAGGACATCATGCCGGACGATAGGCTCTGCTGTGCATGAATGGTGAAGAGAGAGAATGGAAAGAACAAGGAGAAAGAAAGAAGAGAGAAATTAAGAAAGAAAGGGAAGAAGATCAGAAGAGAGGGAGGAAGGATTAGGAAAGAATGAAGGTTGAGTAGGGAAATAAACAAGAGAAAAAGAAGAGAGAATAAGATGAAAGACATGCACGACGATGGCCCACTACTATGCATGTTGAGAGACGAGAGAGAAAGATAGAGATAAGGGAGGAGAGAGAAAGAGAAAGATGAGAGAAAGAGGAGGAGAGAGAAAGAGAGAGATGAGAGGAGTGAGAAAGAGAGATGAGAGGAGGAGAGAGAAAGAAGAGGAGAGAGAAAGAGAGACGAGAGTAGGAGAGAGAAAGAGAGACGAGAGTAGGAGAGAGAAAGTTACATAATCGAAGTGTATTAAACTTTTTATTCTCTCTCCTCTCTCTCTCTCTAAGACGTGCCCACAATCTCAATGTAAAAAACTCAAATTTTATTCATCAGTGTGGAACCTTTTACAATTAATTTTAGCATGTATTTATATAATCGGGCTCAAACATGGGTGGATGCCCAAAATTAAGCCTAATTGATGATAATTACAACTTTTGTGAATTAAAGAAAAATCCAAAAATGTGTGTAAAATGATGTTTTTGCCCTGGCCAACTAATACATGGAATTCCTAAACAGTCCCTACTGCTGCCCTAGAATATGCATAATCATCAATGGATGATTCAGGGTTGCTCGAGTGCCTGTTTGGCCGAAAGATGGTTACTTTCTCGTTGGGCTCGATATGACGATCGATTTTATAACAACTTCGAGACACGGATCGTGTTTTTAGGTCACGATCATGCAGCCTTAAAATTTTCATGAATCTCGAAAACTTCTGATCGATAGTGCACTCGTTTCTTGGAGTTTTTTCGTGATTTCTTCTCTGGATTGCACTGAGCATGCCATCACAATCGCATTGCAACAAACGAAGCTGGATATCGTGTTGGATTCTTAAATTCGGCAGCTGGAATTTGCAGCAACTTTATCTGCTTCGTGTGTGAAATTCGATCGTTCATAACATTTGGGGTTCGAACCAGACAAAGCCCTATACCTTACACACACGATGAAACTGATTTCATGTCGATCGGGTGCGCGAGCGTCAAATTTCCTCTCGAACGAGACCTATCACTGCTGAATTTTCTACAAGTTTTACCACGAATCATGAACTTCTCTCTAGTTTTCCTCCCTACTCGAGCATCATCACGGGTGTGCCACATATCAAAACGCTCGTCTTGACGAGATGAACATGCCCATAAAATTTAAGCACAATCGGACTCATAACGAGTGAGATACGGGTCTCTGAAGTTGCTGCTCATGGCTGTGCACACCAGTCTCCTTTAATGGAAATTGATGCAGGGAGGGCGAACGGGAATAATGTGCGGCTTACTCCTTTTCAGTCTTTTTGCCTAGAACTTTATCCGAGAGTGCTCGATTAAGCAAAAACTTGACCCATATGCATTTTTTACCGTGTTGGATCCAATGGCAGTGGTCCACAGCCGTTTGATGCTCCGTTAATAGAGTTCTAAAGGTTGATTTTTTCGAAATTATTTTATTATCTGCACTGCCTTAGACATGTTAGATTGCAACAAAACTTGGCAAGTAGCCTTTTGAAGTACTTAGGAAGATTGTAACCCATTCTAGGGAAATTCTAAGACTGAAAAAAATTCCACTGTATATTAGGACATTAGTGACCGGCTTCTCTTTTATTCCGCATCGGGGATTCAAGGTGCTAAACAATATGTTCAAACATCGTGGTCATATGAGACCACAAGGGAAGGAAAGAGAAAAGAAGAGAAGGAGAAAGAGTGATACATGGATGGCAATGGGGTTCCGTCGTTCATGAAAGATGAAAGAGAAAGAGAAAGAAAGAAAGGAGAGAGAAAGAGAAGAGAGTGAAGAGAAAGAGAGAAAGAGAAGAGAGAAAGAGAGAGAAAGAGATAAAGAGAAGAGAGAAAGATGTTTACGTTAAGCCCAAAGGTACCGACCCAAAAATTTCTCTCTCCTTCCTCTCTCTCCCAAAACGTGACCCAACATTGAAGAAAAATCAAAAATTTATTAAGCCATGTGGTCCCCCCTGTATAATAATATAGCGTGATATGTATAAAATTTTGTTCAAACATGAATGGATTAATCAAAATCTACCCTAATTGCCAAAAATACAATTTTTTAAATTAAAGAAAAATCTAAAAATGGGGGTAAAATGTCAATTTTACCCCTGCACAACAATACATGAAATTCCAAAACAGTCCCTGTTGTTACCCTAGAACGCGTGTGATATTCCATGATCGATTAGGGGTTGCTCTGACATCTGTTCGGCCGAAAGATGATTGCTTTCTTGTTGGGCTCAGCATGACGATCTATTTGATACCAATTTCGGACTACGGATCGCGTTTTTAGGCCAGAATCACACAACTCGAAATTTTGATGAATCATGAAAACTTTCGATCGATAGTGTACTTGTTTCTTGATGTTTTTCTTTGATTTCTTTTCTGAATTTCACCGAGCATGTCGTAACAATCGTGTTGCAACAAATGCAGCTCAATTTTGTGCTCGGACGAAGATTTCACAATCCTTGAGTTTTGGTCGGAATCTGAAATCGGGCGACTGGAATATGCAATAACTTTATCGGCTTCACGTGTGAAATCTGCCAATTCATCACATATGGGGTTCGGACCAGACAAAGCCCTATACGTTACGTGATGGAACTGGTCTCGTGTCGATCTATTGTGTGAGCATCGTGATATGGTTGCTCGAGCGAGACGTGTCGCTATTGAAATTCCTGTAACTTTTACCACGAATAGCCAACTTCTCTCTATATTTTCTCCCTTCTCGAGCGTCGTCATGGGGAGTGCCACATATCGAAACGCTCGTCTTGGCGAGACGATTATGCTCACAAAACTTGAGTGCAATTCGACTTAGAACGAGGGAGATATAGCTCCCATAAATGATTGCCTGAAACTGTAAAAACAGTCACCATTAATGGTGATTTTGTGCAGGGAGGGCGCAAGGGAATAGTGTGCGGCCTGCCCTTTTCAGTATTTTACCCTTAACTTTGTCCTTGATCGGTCGATTAAGCCAAAACTTAACCCTTGAGGGTTTACAACCATGCCAGATCCAATGGCGGTGGTCCCACAGCTATTTCACACACAAAAAATAGAGTTCTAGTTATGGGATCCGTTTCAGGGTGTTAGAGGTTGATTTTTCTAAAATTCTTTCTTTGTTTGTAATGCCTTAGACATGTCGGATTGCAACAAAACTTAGCAGGTGGCCTTTTAAAGTGCTTAGAAACATTTTTACCAATTCTGGGATAATTCTGAGACTGTCAAAAATTACACTGTATATCAGGGCATTATTGACCGGCTTCTTCTTTATTCCGCATCGAGGACGCAAGGTACTGAAAAATGTGTGCAAATAGCTTACCCCATCGAATGTTGTGCTTCAAGAGAAGCCAGAAGGACAACATTCAAAAAATTTCCTCGATTTTATTAATTTTTTTTGCCTAGCCACAGGACCACGTGAACGTCGAGGGGATATCCACACAATGTTGTAACTAGGATGCTCAGATGTTTGGATGCAATGTGTAGGTCCATCTGTGGAGAATTCAGGGGAGAAGAGACTTGTTGAGTGATCCTGTAGAAGTCCTCACCATCAGGGGACTGCTTGTGATTCTGAAAGTTGAGGAGTTTTTACGGACCTCGTTAATCAAAATTAGGCCTGTCAGGCGGCCAAGTGCCATGCTTAAGGGCACTTCTTCCCATTTGGTCGGGGTTTCTTTGTTTTGTTGTTTATTCTAGATGGTCTACTGAAGGGATTTCTGTTGGCGATCGTCTTCTTTGTGCACCAAAATGTCCTTGGCGAGCAGGGTACCTCATTTTCGAGTGACTGACTTTGGGCACAACCCCGCTTTCTGCGGAGCAGTTTTGACAAGAAGGATACCTCTCTTCTTCGTCCGAGGCAACCCTTGAGGGCTCAATCCTAGTTGCTGCATAACAGGTCCAAGGTCTGGCTGACTTGGCCTTCTTAGGGCTTCTTCAACATCTTGGAGTGCGTTAGTGACCTCTTGGGAATGGTGCTCTTCTTCATGAGACTTGTCTTGCCTTCTTGGAGAGTCTTTTGTCCTTCGAGTCCTTTTGCAAATGGACTCAGGCCGTCGAAATATTTCCTTGATGCTTGTCTTTTTGGGTCTTGGTATCAAGGCATTCCGATACCAGGGATTTTTCTTTTGAATGCCGGCTGAAGCCACCTATAGAGGCGCATGCTTCACTAACTTGCTTATTGGTCTAAGCACCCTTTGCGGGTTGTCACATAGACTTGGGAAGTGAGACCGCAGAGACGATTTTCATCAACCTCTTTTTATTTGAGGCTTTTTTACCCATGACCTTTCCGCCATGTCCACCATTTTCCTCCATTTTTACTCATGGTGCCCATTCAAGTTTTCACTGTGCTCAGGTTTTTATTTTCACAGAACTCTCTTACTCATGGTTCATGACCATGCCCGTCTGTCATTTTTACTCATGGCGTTCCCTTGACCAGGTGTACACCATGCCCGTTATTCTTTTTTTTCTCCATTTTTTTTGGTGAAGGAGTGTTTAGGTTCATGCCTTCAGGACCTGTACGAAGCCTTTTAATGTTATGCGGCTAGAATGTGCACTATAGTTTTAAGGTCATACGGCTGGACCATGGTGGAGATGGATGGTAGTCTGTGGAGGCCACGAACTGAGTATGGTGGTGGTTTGACTCACTTTGGGGAGATAGCACGAGGCTGCCGATGGAGGATGTATTGATGGAAGGTGAAAAGTTGAGACCCACTAGCTGACGGCGAGTATGGATGGTGGGATGGCTCGCCATTTTGTGAGTGAGGGTGAAACTCACTGGGGAGTGATAAATGATGGTAACGCAGAAAGATGGATTTAATGGGGGTTTGATGAAGATGGTGCGCAAACGATCGGGTCGATTAGGGAAGATGTGTGTGAAGATGCTCGTAAAGGGCATGTGCACATGTGTGAGGGCGTGTTTATGGTCGTGCCTCCTGGACCTATGCAAAGCAATTTAACACCATGCGGTCAGGACGTGCACTATGGTTTAAGCTCATATAGCTTGGACCGTGGCTAAACCATGCAGTTTAGAGTCATCCAGCCTGGATCTTGCAGTTTAAGGTGTTGCAACTAGACCTCTGCTACAGTTTAAGGTTGTATACTTTGGACCGTGGCTACGTAGTTTAAAGTCAGGCAACTAGGACCATGCAGTTTAAGGTCGTACAACTAGACCTCCGCTACAGTTGAAGGTCATATAGTTTAGATCATGCAGTTTAGGGTCGTGCACCTAGGCCATTGTGTCGATCACCATGTAGTCGAAACTCCATGGGGAATAGGTTTGAGGATGGCAATCCAACTCCCTGGGGATAAAATGGTTAAGGCCATACATAAGCAGAGGGCTTAGATGGAGATGGTGGCCCAATGAGGGATGGAAAACGGGAGCAGACTGCATTGGGGATTAGAGGTTGAGTGAGACTCCAAGGAGGATAGGCCTTTGGGATAAGATAATGACTTGGTGCAACCCACAGGGGATTGCAAAGGTAAGCATGACCCCTTTTTTCTTGACATACACCTAACTCCACTGGGGATGATGGGCTGCAGCATAGGTGTACTTCCTACTAGGGTAATGATGGGACGTGCACAACGATGACATGCTCGATAGTAGGAAGAATTTCTTGAGATTACTCGGTGATGACGCATACATAATGGTAGCATGCTCGGAGAGCTTGTTACATAATGGTAGCATGAACGGCGGTAGCTTGTTCGGTGATGACATGCTCGACAGTGACATGCTCGGCGGTAGCATGCATGACGGTGAGGCATGCGTGACGGTGGTGCATACGCGGCGATGAAGAAGGAGCACTCTCGACGGTTGAGGGGATGTGCGCATGAGAGATGCGTGCTAGTGGTGGCCTGTGAAGGACCTCGGGCTCGAGCTTAGGAGCAACTACCTCGATCAGCCTCATGGAAAAAGGTCTTTTAAGGTCATGTGCCCTGAACAGACCGTCAAGGGGTGCTTTTAAAAGTCCTCACCCTTATTGGACGTGTTGAGGGAAAATTTAAGGTCTTCACCCACTTTAGACCGTTGTAGAGGTAAGGGCACGCATGACAAGAAGTGGGGTCATGGGCACTTAAGGTCCAATGGAGGCTTAGAAGAGCCACAAATGGTGTATTTTAGTTGGGGAAATGGGAGCTCGATGTGAAAGGCCCTATTAGACGAAATGGTATGAAGTCACGATCGGAACCGCGGTACGCCTCTTTGGGATATAGAACTCTAGAGGCAGTCGCATGCTTTGGAATCTCACAGTTAGAACTGTAGTACGCCTCTTTACCGATGAGATAATTGCATGCTCTGCTTTGAAGCCTCACAGACGAAACTATGGTACGCCTCTTTGAGATATAGTGTTGGTAGAGGCGGTCGCAGGCTTCAAAATCTCACAATTAGAACTGTGGTACTCCTCGTTGTCGATGAGGCAGTTGCATGCTTTTGCTTTAAATCCTCACAGTCAAAATTGTGATACACCTCCTTGCGATATAGCTTTGGTAGAGGTGGTTGCATGCTTTGGAATCTCATAGTTAGAACTGCGGTATGCCTCTTTATCGGTGAGACAGTTGCATGCTCTGCTTCGTAGCCTCACCGTCGGAACTGTGATGTGCCTCTTTGAGATATGGCGTTGTAGAGGCGTGCGCATGCTTTGAAATGCATGCTTTGCTTCAAATCCTCATAGTCACAACCGAAGTACACCTTGGAGGGATGGTGTCATTTCACCGAGGGCTTGTGAAGAAGGATGTAGTAAGAGATGTAAAGGAGGGTGTCTTGCGGTAACCTCATGGAGACATGTAGGAACATGAAGCAGTTTATAGTCATGCGAATGGACTATATGTCGAGCAGTTTTAACATCTTGCTACAGGAACATTTGACATTTTTACTTGTGATGACCCGTATGGGAGGATCAACACGCCCATCATTTGAGAGTGAGTGCCCGGAAGGGTTTTCACCACACCACTTTTATTTTAACAGTCTTTCCTTTACTGGCCTTGCAGGTTTTCACTATGACCATCTTTTGTTTTTTTTTGCTTTTTCTTTTTGACATATTTTGCCCATGGTGGTCTTTGGGAGTGCACACCATGTCTATCATTTTTTTTTTACATTTTTACCAATGACGCCCTTGTGGGTTTTTGTCATGCTCATCTTCATCTTATTTCTATTTTAATTTTTTTGTTTTGCAGAAGCATGTTTAAGGTCATGCCACCATGACCATCAATTTGGCTTCTTTTAAGGTCATGCAACTAGACCTGAGGGCATGTTTAAGGTCTTGCCTCCGAGATCGCATGTTGTGTAATTTAACGCCGTGCCACTAGGACATGTGCTATAGTTTAAGGTCGTATAGCTTGGACCTTGTGTGGCACTGGATCACGCATAGAATCAGGCCCCAAGTTCAATTTTCCCATGTTTATGAAATTCTAGATGATGTCCTTACCAGCACAGTACTCCTCAGTGCTATGACCAAGTCTCCTATGATATTGGCAGTAATTGGGCTTTCTTTCCCTTCCGAGTTCCCTCGATCTTTTCGGCATGGGTAGCTCGATCATCCCCTCTGATAGGAGAGTCTCAAGCAGCTTGGGGATCATAACTTGTCAAAGGAGTAATCCTCATGCCGGCCTTGGCTTGAGGAGTGCATGGCATTTGTTATGACAGCTGATAATTGATCATCATCTTTGACTGATGCGAAGGGTTCAGATATACTTTCATGGTGCTTGAGCAAACCTTCAATTTGAACTACCTTTTGACCATCTTGGCAAATGTAGTGGGCCATGATGAAGTGACATAACGATTCAATTCTGGGTGCATCCCATCTATGCAGTACTCAATCTCTTATATTAGTGTGGCCAAATTGATGGCCAGATTGCGCCACCTTTCGATGTACTCGATCGTTGGCTCATGTGGCTTTTGTTTCACCTCAAAAAGTTCCAAGAGTTGGTGTTTCCTTTCTATGTCACAGAAGCACTCAAGGAACTCTTCCTCCATTTGTGCCCATGATGAGATTGATCCTGGTGGTAACCGAGAGTACCATTTGAATGCTGCTCCTGTAAGGGTTCCCACAAATTGCTGAAGAAATAGACGCTCATTGTTAGTTGTATTGCCACAGGCTACAATGAAATGGGCTATGTGTTGCTGTAATGAGCTAGTACAGTCAAACTTGGGGAAGTCAGGTCTTCGATAGCTTGGTGGAAATGGAGTTTGGTCTACATATGTTCGGTAAGGCTTTGATAGCGATTCGGCTCTTCCATCACTGGGATACCATACTTTTTTCAATGCTTCGGCTAGCATGCCTTTCACTAATTCTTCATTCCCAACCTGAGCTGATGGGGAGGAGAGCGGCAATGAGGGAAGCGAGGATGGTAGTACCCTTTCTTCTAATGGTGTTGTTCGAAGACCGAATACAATGCTTGAGCAACAGTAAAGAGGGTTTGGCCCCGAGGGGGTACGCTCAGGCTTATGAGACACCAATACCTCTTGGCGTAAAGTTTCCATCATTTCATCTTTTGATCTCATCTCATCTTGTAACTTCCTCAACAGGCCTTACGCTGCACAATCTCGTCTCCATAAAATTTTGGTACTTCATTGAACACCATGCTTGAGGACTCTTTTTCTATTGGAAGATTGGGTTGCTCACCATTGGGAAGCAAAAGGATAATGGAGGCTTTGGGGCCGATTGCTTCGAAAGCTTCTTTTTCGTTTTGGGCAGTACACTCTAATAAAGTTTGCTGACCGCATGCCTCTTGCTCAATGAAGTTCTCGACCATAGGCTCAACTATCGCTACTTTGACAACATTATTAATGAAGGTCTTTGAGCCTTTCTTCAAGTTCTCTTCATCTTCCAAGGCTTAGGTATCCTTGTCATCTAATGAGAATCTGAAACTCTCAAAAGACGATGAGGTCACTTGATCATTATTGGGGGAGAATTTTTCGAGACACGGGGCGAACACATGATCAGCCTCATAAGGATTCCTGATGTCTTCAAGACATGGAGGTCGTATGTAGTCAGCCCCGCAAAGAATCATGGTGTTTTTAGGATCTGGAGGCGTGATTTCATTGGGGTGGTCAGTGAAAGGAATGTTGTCCATCTCATCCTATATCATGGAATGATTTTCCTCAAATGAGAGAGACGAGATCTCATCATAGGTAGGAGTCATTAGATGCATGAGGACGAGGGATGTCGCCCCATCAGAATTGAGCTCTTCATCACCAAACGAGAATGTGAAACCCTCATAAGACGAGGCCGTGCTGTTTTTGTCGAGAGCGCACATGCAGCACGGATGACATGGGGGAAGCATGCAGCTGGCTTTGCGAGGAATCATGGTGCCTTCATGGCATGGAGGAGCCATTTTAGTGGGGCTGCCAACAGGGGGAGTGTGGCTTATCCCATCCAGTACTGGGGAGAGGCTTTACTTGAATGAGAGTAACAAACTCTCATCAACAGTAAGAATATCTGGTTGAGAGAGACTAAGGGTGGCCACATCCTTAGAACCATCCAGAGGGGGCAGGAGTCCATCACTTCTCTGAGATTCTAGGATGAATCCCAATGAAGGCTGAGAAAGGGTGAACGACGGAAAAGTCCCATTCTTTTTTATGAGATCAATCTCAACAGTGAGCTTTTCAGCTCTTTGAAGTAGCTCAATAGTATCAGTTCTCTTTTCAGTTACATCTTGGGAAGCTGGGATGTCGAGGTTGACCTTGGGAGTAGCTGGTGGATCATTATCTTACATCATGGAAAGAAGACGGGTCCTTTCATAGTTCAAACTTTCCACCACCAAGGGATCATGGGCAGCGCCCTCTGTGGGTTCGACTTCTGTCTCATTTGTGACATCAGGACTACCCCGCAACAGTACTTCTTGACTTAATAGGAGTCTAGGCAAACTGGTTCGGGGACATGAGTTGTCCCGAGTTCACTCTGCTCAAAGATGCCTTTGCTCTCGATGCCCTGACTTGAAAGGAGCTCAAGAGTTTGATTAGATGATGGCTGAACTGGTTAAGGATTGATGGGGTCATTGGGGTCATCTGTAGACTCGCCATTGCTCAGAGTCAAGCTTGGATCTTAATAGATAGCATGCTTCATCATGCGTCGATCATTCTTTCTGGTGTTTACCTCATGCCATGCTTTTCCAGCATCATCCACATCAAGGGGAATGAGAGGGGAGAATGGGTTCTCCTTATTATAAGGAAAGTCTTCAATCACTTTCTTTCTTTGCCCCTAAGATAGGCCTTCAATGTCTTGGTCTCCCGACCCCATTTTCGGGCCGGACAATGATTCCCCTTCATCATGACAAGGTAGAATTGTCGTCGAGCGAAGGCGAACTATCCTTCTAACCCATTCACGTGATTGCCCTTGGGACTGGGTGGAGTGCTAGATCCATGTGTGTGTGCATAGTGCAAAGGTGTGCTTAGGGAGGGTGGGGGGATCGACGCGTGTGTACCCCTTGCAGAAGAACTTTGACCTAGGGGTCAACCCATGCTCGACTACCATATCCAGCCTTAACAGGCCCGATGCCATGAGCTTGTGTGTGTGATGGAATGGCCGTGTGACTATCCCTCACAGAGTGACCAGACATGTACTAGGAGGTTCCCCTTCGTGTGCTGGTTATTGATACCCCGAGCGATGCAGTGCATATGCAAGGGGTGTGCAGGGCTAGGTTCAAGAAGACCCGAACCCTGACAGTGTCCCAAGGTAACCTGACGGTTGCCTCGAGTGGTGCTATGTGCATGCAAAAGAGGTGCAGGGCTCGATTCATGAAGTCCCTAAACCTGACAGTGTCCCAAGGTAACCTGACGGTTGCCTCGAGTGGTGCTATGTGCATGCAAAAGAGGTGCAGGGCTCGATTCATGAAGTCCCGAACCCTGACAATGTCCCCAGATAACCTGAGGGTTGCCTCGAGTGGTAGCTAGAATGGATGGTCCACTAGCTTTGGTGAGTGTGTGTGTGGTGGTGGCTTCAGAGTTGCCTCCTCCTAGTGTCGAGCATCTTGTTACAGGGGCTCGGAGGGATAAAGAATGGGGGTAGCCTCGTGGCGACCCACAGGAGCAACGACAGATGGACATCCAATAGCTAGAGAGGGAAGGGCAGCCTTTGAGCTGCCCCAAGTAGTGGGACCAGCAAGTGAGTTGTCAGTAGCAGGGTGTGTGCTATGTGTGGCGGCATGTGTGCCACCAATGCAGGGTGCATTAGCAGAGGGTCCACCATTGCAAGGAGGTAGGGAGAGAGGAACGTTTAAGTCCATCCTCACCTCTTTGCAGGTGAGGACTTGGGAGCACAACACAAGGCTGATCCTCAAGAGAAAGGTTGGGAACGAGGTTCACAGAACCTGTTCCTGATGAAGACTCACGAGTGCGGGGATTATGAAACCCCTGACTCGGATGACGGGGTTAAGCAACCCTAAAGACAGGTGTGTGTATAGTGAGCAGGAATAAAAAGAAAGGAAGGTCAAACAGGAGCGATCCAACAATGGGGTAGTGTGTCCCCAGTGGAGTCGCTAAGCTGGTTAGATGCCATGATCTCACCCTCCAGGTCAGGTAGACCTGGTGGCATGGTTGGTTGCATAGGCGGTGATGGAATGGAAAGTTGTGGGAAATGGTGGTCTCATGGGACCACAGAGCATGACAGGGAGAAAGAGAATGCGACACAATGGGGGGTGATATGAGGGTACACAGCAAAAGAAGGGGAAGGGAGGTGGATCTGAGGGACTACCAGAGAAAGAAGGAGGAAGTTGACCCGAGGGTGCACAGGGAGCAGGTGGACGTGCAGGGGTTAAAAGACTAAGAAAAGAGAGAAATTGTGGTCATGCTGAACCACAAGGAGGGAGAGGAGAAAGTTGTCGTCATCAAAGACTACAGGGAAGAAGGAAGAGGAGGGTCGTGGTCATACGAGATCACAAGGGCAGGAAAGAGAGAAGAAGAGAAGGAGAAAGAATGAAACACGGATGGCGATGGGGTTCTGCCGTTCGTGAAAGAGGAGAGAGAAAGAGAAATAAAGAGGAGAGAGAAAGAGAATAGAGAGAAAGACTAGAGAGAGAAAGGGATAGAAAGAGAAGAGAGAAAAAGAGAGAAAGAAAAGAGAGAGAGAGAGAGATTTACGTTAAGCCCAAGGGCACTGGCTCAAAAATTACTCTCTCCTCCCTCTCTCTCCCAAAACGTGACCCAACAATGAAGAAAAATCGAAATTTTATTAAGTCGTGGTCCCCCCTGTACGATGATATAACGTGATATATATAAACCAGTGGTTTAAAAAACGAATCGGTGAATCGGAGATCCGGATCAGGAATCGGCCGAATCGGTCCTATTAAGCCCTAAAAATAATACAAAAAAATTATAAAAATTCATTATAAATGTTATGTTTTAATAATCCAATAAGAAAATACGGGTATTACATTATTAGCTTTCATTTTTAATCAATTTGTGAATAATTAGGATGTTCTTTTCCTGTATGAACTTATGTTAACCGTTAAATTTGCATCACATAAAATAAAAAACATAGAATTACCATGGATAAAGTATATAATCGTACATAGACTACAATAAATAATGGATTAACTCGATAAAAAATGGCCACTAAAATCTCGACTTGACTGAAAAAACCTAATCCACTAAAAAAAAAGCAAAAAAAATAATTATTACAACCGAACTAACTATAATACAAAATTATTACAACCTATCTAACTATAATATTATATATTGCAACGAAAATTGTTGGTTTATATTTTTATTATATAAATAATAGCAAATTTAAAATATTTTATAATATCATTTAATTTAAAATGTATTATTGACAACTGTAAGAAAAATAGTACATTACAAGATTTATAATGCAAATAAATAAATAAAATATTTGATTATCAATATATAAATTATTCGAATGCGCATCAATTTTCGAAATAAGACTTCTAATTTTTAAAAATATATTTTTTTGGAATTCTAGAATAAATTTGATGGAAGAGATTGTTAGAGACAGAGAAATATTGCAAATGTGTATGAATCATATCTTAAAATTAATATTCCTAAATTTATGTTAAAGCTTACCATATTATAAAAATAAAAATTATAATTAGATTAGTTATTCCTAATTTGCATTAAAAAATATTTGTTGTATTAAGAAATGTCTTTTATTTTTTTAGACAAGAAATACATTTTTTTTTACGAGAAAATATGATATTTGTTGTATTACTTCTTTTTTTTGACAAGAAAAAAAAGATGTTATATTACCTTTTTTTTTTGCTTGTTTTATTAATTTTTATTTATTTCTTTCTTTTATCATATTATTTTCTTCATTTTTGTTTTTTTTTTAAGACATAAGTAAAAACCTATCTTTTTTTCTTTTTTTTTCATGAAGACAAATTTTAGTTTTTTTTTAAGACAAAAGTAAAAACCTATCTTTTTTTTCTTTTTTTTTTATGCTATTAAGTTTTAAAAAAACATTTTATGATATTATTTTTTTTAACAAAATTTTAGACAAAAGTAAAAACCTATATTTTTCTTTTTTTTTTTATGAAGATAAATTTTAGTTTTTTTTTTTAAGTCAAAAGTAAAAACTTATTTCTTTTTTTTCTTATGATATTAATTTTTAAAAAAAAATTATGAAGATAAAAAGTGAATTTTGCACAATATTGGTATTCGAACTTGGGAGGTCATGCAGAAAACCTCTGCTGCTAACAACAATAGCCTCTCGAGCGCTGCTGAAGGGTTTTGTACAATAATTACCTATATTGTTTAAATTTTCAATATAATATCGCTTAATGCAAGTCCCACATCGAAGAATTGGACAAAGTCAATAAGATATAAATAGCTTTACAAAAGCCTTAATGCCAACGCGATGGAGAGAATAGCTAACCTATAATGATATTTTGAAAAAAATTACCAAAATGTCGTTAGGTAAGGACTCACCCTGTGACATCACTAAGCGGCCCTGTGATGTCGCTGAGTGGCTGGAATCGCAATATATGACGTAGTAGGGGTGATTCACGATTCAAAATCGTCGATTCTCCGGGCGATTCCCGGTTTTGCAGAAGAATCGACATAAGGTGCCTGATTCTCGTGTCGACTCGGGCGAGTCCGTTGTGACTAAAACCCTGATATAAACTTTTGCCAAAACATGGGTGGAGTAATCAAAATCTACCTTAAATGCCAAAAATAAAACTTTTTTTAATTTGGGGTTGCTCTGGCATTCGTTTGGTCGAGAGATTTATTGCTTTCTTATTGGGCCCGACATGACGATCTATTTGATACCAACTTCGAACTACGGATCTTATTTTTAGGCCACGATCACACAACTCAAAATTTGGATGAATCTTGAAAACTTCTGATCGATAGTGTGCTTGTTTCTTGATGTTTTTCTTTGGTTTCTTTACTGAATTGCACCGAGCATGCCGTCACGATTGTGTTGCAACAAACACAGCTCGATTTTGTGCTCGAACGAAGATTTCGCAATCCTTGAGTTTTGGCTGGAATAAAAAATCTGACGAATGGAATCTGCAGCAAATTTATCGGCTTCATGTGCGAAATCCAACCGTTCATCACGTACGGGGTTTGGACCATAAAATCCCTATACCTTACGCACACGATGAAACTGGTCTCGTGTCGATCTGTTCTGCGAGCGTCGTGATATAGTCGCTCGAGCGAGACGTGTCGCTGTTGAATTTCCAACAACTTTTACCACGAATCACCAACTTTTCTTTAGCTTTTTCCCCTACTCGAGCGTCTTCACGGGGCGAGCCACATATCAAAACGCTCGTTTTGGCTAGAAGAATAGGCTCAAAAAAATTGAGCATGATCCGACTCAGAATGAGGGAGATGTTGCTCCCCGAAGTCATTGCCTAAATTTATAAAAACAGTCACCATTAATGGTGATTTGGTGCAGGGAGGGCGCATAGGAATAGTGTGTGGTCTACTCCATTTTGGTATTTTACCCATAAATTTGTCTTGGAACGCCCGATTGATCCGAAACTTGATCTTTAGGGGTTTTCAACCGTGCAAGATCCAATGACAGTGGTTCCGCATCAATTTGACACTCCAAAAATAGATTTCTAGTTACGAGGTCTGTTAGAGGTTGATTTTTCCGAAATTTTTTATTTATCTACATTACCTTAGACATGTTGGATTATGACAAAACTTGGCAGGTGTCCTTTTGCAGTGGTTAGGAACATTTTCACCTGTTCTGGGGTAATTTTGAGACTGTAAAAAAAGTACACTATATATCAGAGCTTTATTGACCGACTTCTTCTTTATTCTGCATCTGGGATGCATGGCGCTAAAAAATATGTTCAAACAACTATTCCTGTGTGTCCTCCCTACAACAAATTACCATTATGGTGACTATTTTCATAGTTTCAAGTAGTGACTTTCGGGAGCCATATCTCACTCGTCCTGAGTCAGATCGTGCTCAAATTTTGTGAGAGTGTTCGTCTCACTAAGATGAGAATTTCGATATTTGTTACGTCCGGTGATGACGCCCGAGCAGGGAAAAAATCTAGAGAGAAGTTGGTGATTCGTGGTAAAAGTAGTAAGAAATTCATCAGCAGCCATATCATGGCGCTTGCACGTCGGATCAACGCGAAACCAGTTCCAT
This sequence comes from Amborella trichopoda, assembly GCF_000471905.2. Next base: position 365,493 of record NW_006498062.1, on the reverse strand, counting down.
CTCATGCGTAAGATCCAAGGATACCATTAATATAGTATTGGGGGTGATAAACGGTCGGATTCCACACACGAAGCCGATAAACTTGCTATAAATTTCAGCCGTCGGATTCCAGATTCCGGTAAAAAACTCAAAAGTACGAAATCTTTGTTCGAGCACGAAATCAAGCTACATTTGTTGTAACATGATCGTGATGGCATGTTCAATGCAATACAACGAAGAAATCATGGAAAAACATCAAGAAACAAGCACACTATCCATAAGAAGTTTTCAAGATTCATCTAAATTTTGAGTAAGATGATCGTCGCCTAAAAACACAATCTATGGTTCGAAGTTGGTATCAAATCGATCATCATGTGGAGCCTAACAAGAAAGCAATCATCTTTCAGTAAAATTGGTGCCGGAGCAACCGGATCATCCATGGAAGATCATGCACGTTCTAAGGCAGAAGCAGGGACTGTTTTGGAATTCCATGTACTGTTGGGCAGGGACAAAAACATCATTTTGCCCTATTTTTATATTTTTTTAATTCAAATAAATTTTAATTATCATCAATTAGGCTAGATTTTGAGTATCAACCTATGTTTGGGCTCAATTCTATAAATACATGCTAAACCTAACTGTAAAGGGATTCCCTCAATCTTCAATTTCATGAATAAATTTTAAGATTTTTAGTCCTGAGAATGTGGCACGTCTTGGAGAGAGAGAAAGGAGAGAGAAGAAAAAGTTTGGTATCCCTCAGTAAAGTAACTTTGTCTCTCCTCCTCTCTTCTATCTCTTTCTCTCTTCTCCTCTCTCTTCTCTCTTTCTCTCTCCTCCTCTATTCTCCCTCTTTCCCTCTCCACTCATCTTTATCTCGTCTCTCTTTCTCTCTCCTCTCATCTCTATATCATCTCTCTTTCTCTCTCCTCTCATTTTTATCTCATCTCTCTTTCTCTCTCTTTTCTCACCTCTATCTTTCTCTTTCTCTCCCCTCCTCTTTGTCTCTCTCTCCTCTTCTCCATCTCTGCCTCTCACTCTTCCTCTGCCTTTCACGCTCTTCTCTCAACATGTACGGTAGTGGGCCATTGTCGTGCGTGTCTTTCATCCCCCTCTTCTTCTTCTCTGCTCTTTCTTTAATCACCCCCCTTTCTTTCTTAATCTTTTCTCTCTCTTTCCTGATCTTCTTTCTTCACTTTCTTTCTCTCTTCTTTCCTTCCTTCCTTTTGCCTCTCTTTCCTAATCTCTCCCTTCTTTCTTTCTCCTTGTTCCTTTCTCTCTCTTCTCTATTCATGCACAGCAGAGCCTATTATCGGGAATGATGTCCTCCACCTCTTGAAACATACACAATGAGCCGGGCCTTAGCATGAGTGGTGGGCCGGGCCTTTGTCCAAATTCCCCTATCTCCATGTCATGCACGGCAATGCCTATCGCTACACATGTCTTTTACTTTCTCTCTCCTGTCTCCTTTCTTCTGTCATGGACGGCCATCGTTGTCCATGTTCCCTTTTTCTCCCCCTTTCTTGTCATGGACGGCGGAACCCCATCGTCGTCCATGTTCTCTTTCTCTCTCCCTTATCTGTCATGGACAACGGAACCCCATCGTCATCCATGTTCTCTTTCTCTCTCCCTTCTTTGTCATAGACGGCGAAAGCCCATCGCTGTCCATGTTCTCTTTCGCTCTCCCTTCTCTGTCAGGGACGGAGGAGGCGCATAGCCGTCTATGTTCTCTTTTCTCCTTCTCTCTCTTCAGTCATGTGCCATGGTACCTCATCGCGTTCATATTTTCTTCTCTCTCCTCTTTCATGGACAATAGAGGTCCAACTACTTCCATGTTCTCTTTTCTTATTTTCTCTCTTCAGTCATGAGCGATAGAACCTCATCGACGTTCATATTTTTCTCTCTCTTCTCTCTATATATCATGGATGATGGAAGCCCATCACCGTATGTTTTTTCTTGTCTCTTCTCTCTCTTTTGTCATTGATGGCAGAAGCCCATCGTCGTTCATGTTTCTTCCTTTTTTTCTCTCCTCTTCATAGATGTTAAAAGACCATCACCGTCCATGATTCTTTTTTTTTTCTCTCTCCTCTATCACGAACGGTGGAAGCCCATCGTCATCCATGTTTCCTTGTCTCTTTTCTCTCCTTGATCATGGATGGCATAAGCTCATCACCGTTAATGTTTCTTCCCATCTGTTCTTTCTCGCTCCTCCTTCGACTCTCTTCTTCCCTTCTCTCTCTTTTATTTTCTCTCTTCTTTTTCTTCTTTTTCTTCTTTCTCTCTCTTCTTCCCTCTCTCTCCTTCCCTCTCCTATCTCTGTCATCCTTTCTTTCTCTTCTCTCTTCTTCCTTTCTTCTCTTCTCTTTCCCTCTCTTCTTCTTTCCTCTCTCTTCCCTCCTTTATTATCTTCTCCTCTTTTCTTCTTCTTTACTCTTCTCTTCTACTGTACTCGCTTCTTCTATTCTTTTTTCTCTCCCCATTTTCCCTCTTAATCTCCCATCTTTTTCTTTCTCTTATCTTCTTCTTTTCCACTTCTTTCTCTTTCTTTTATCTTTCTTTTCTCCCCTTCCTTTCTTATCTTTTTTCTTCTCCCTCTCTCTTTCCCTCTCGTTTGACCAAGGAAGGCTAAGTCTGGCACTGTCATGGTAGTCTTGTCGTTGAGCAGTATCGTTGTCGTACCAATCGACGTTACCATGCCCGTCTTGCTGCCAGGACAGGCGAACCATTGTGTCAGGTCGGTTAATGTTCATTCTGCCGTTGAGTAGTATTGTCGTCGTGTCGGTCTGAGTTACTGTGCCCGTCTTGCTACAACGCCGGGTCAATCACTTACTGATCTAGCTACTGTGCTAGTCTAGTTGCTTGGTCGAATTCTTCTCTTCCCTTTCCTCTATTCTATCTCTTTCTTCTCCTCTTATCACCCCTATCTTCATCTTATTTCTTTTTCTTTCTTCTCTCGAGTGTGCACGACTGTGTGCATTCGCCCAAAGACAAGGAGAGGTCCCTTGGCCCACTTGTCTTATAAATTAACCATGTGTGTGTGATTATAGAAACATGAGAGTATAGGTCAAGGGAGGCGATTTCGAACCAGTTGAAGGATTGGGGGGCTTTTTGTCATGATTTAAGAGGGCACCCACGCGAGCCAGCCCGAGTGAGTCACAGACCTAGCTGAGGTATGTGTCGCCTCATATTAAATTCCTCTATCATTGGATGGTATACTTGCCCTTGTTTCCTAACAAAGTTCCTGAGAGAGCGGTCTCAAGTCCCAGGTTGCCCTGAAACCCGAGACATGTGCCACCAGGTCATCCTGACCTGGAGGGCAAGATCGAGGCAGTTAACGAATCTCCCCTAAAATCAAGTCTCCCTTTCCTTAAATATCTTCCCCCATAGTTATCTTTCCCTCTCCCTCTCTTTCTCTCTTTCCTCTTAATAGATATCGAATGTGAAGATTATATTTTGAAAAAATACTAAATTTTGATGGGACGTGATTAGGAAATGTGCAAAACATTTGGAAAGTGACTAAATAATTATGCCTCCCTCCTTTTCCCTCTTTTGCTCTTGATAGAATTAGTGCATGGATAAAAAAGAAGAGCGTTGAGAGAAAGAGAGAGATAAATGGAAAGATAGAATTTAGAACGAGCTTATTTAGAATACATAATATAACCTAGAGAGCTTGGGAGAATGAAATCTAAATTTCCTAAATTAGTATGTGGATTGAGAAGTAGAGTGTTGAGAGAAAGAGAGAGAGCATTGATAGTAAGAGAGAGAGATATAAATAGAAAGAAAGAATTTTAAATTGAGCTTAAACATGCTCTTTCTCTCTCCCTCACCAACGAACTCTCTCAGTTGCCCTCTTTAATTTCTCACTTCTCGCTATCTGAGTACAATGAATTTAAAGTATTGGAACGGGCATCTCCAACAAAGTCTCTCTATCATCCTCTTAAATTTCTTTCTTCTCTCTCCCAATACAACAAACTCTCTCTATCATCATCTTAAGTTTCTCTCTATCCTCTCTCTCAATACGAGTAATTTGGATCATTGCAACACGTCATTTCTCCTTTACTTTGTGTTGAATTTGGTGTTTTATATTTTACAGTGATAATGAACTGTAAATTGCCCTCTCTCTCTTCATTCTCTCTCCCAACAATATACCTCTCTCTCTTGTTCTCTTTGTATCTCATCTTGACAAATATTTCTCTCTCCATCTTCCTAACACCATACTTCTCTCCATCTTTTCTTTCCTTAAATCTCTTCTCCAAAATCAAATCTCTATCCATAAATCTCTCCCCCCATATTTATCTCTCTCTCTTATTCTCCCTCTCACCCTATCTTTCTCTCTTTCCCTCTCAATTGATATGGAATGTGAAGATCTTAATTTGAAAGGAGATTAAATTTAGATGGGACGTGGTTAGGAGAAGTACAAAAAATTTAGAAGGTGACAAAATAATTATGCCTCCCACTTTTTCCCTCTTTCGCTCTTGATAGAATTGGTGCCTGGAGAGAGAAGGAGAGCATTGAGGGAAAGAGAGAGATAAATGAAAAGGTAGAAATTAAGAAGAAGCCTATTTAAAAAACATTATCTTAAGTACAAAGTATGAGAGAATGAAAGCTAAACTTCTTAAAATTGTGCGTGGATTGAGGAGTAGAGCATTGAGAGAAACAGAGAGAGCACTGATAGAAAGAGAAGGAGATATAAATAGAAAGATACAACATTAGAATGAGCTTATCTAGGAAACATGCTCTTTCTCTCTTCCTCTCCAATGAACTCTCTCTATCATCTTCTTATATATATATATATATATATATATATATACATGATTAATCTGGCATCTTCAATGAGCTCTCTCTATTTAAATTTCTCGATTTTCTCTCTCTATGAGACAAGCTCTCTACCATCCTCTTAAATTTGTCTCTTCACTCTTTATACAATGAATTTGGGTCATTGGAACAAGTTATTTTCCTCTTACTTTGTTTGAATTTGGTAATTTTTATTTTTCAATGATGATGAACTATAATTACCACTCTCTCTTCATTCTCTCTCCCCCTCACCCCAACGCTATATATCTCTCTGTCTTTTCTTTCCGTAAATCTCTCCTCCAAAATCAAGTCTTTCTTTTCGCAAATCCCTTCCCCATATTTATCTCTCTTCTATTTTCTCTCTCACCCTCTCTTTCTCGCTTTCCCTCTCGCTTTATATGAAAGGTGAAGATTATATTTTGAATGTTGATTAAATTTTGATGGAACGTGAATAGGAGATGAACAAAAAATTTGGTAGGTGATAAAATAATTTTGTTCCCCTCTCTTTCCTTCTTATGCTCTTGATGGAATTGTCATGTGGATAGACAAGGAGAGCGTTGAGAGAGAGATAGAGACGAATAGAAAGTTAGAGCTTTAAAATGTGCCTATTTAAGAAACATGATATTACATAGAGAGCATGAGAGAATGAAATTTAAAGTTCCTAAATTTGTATGTGGATTGAGAAGTGGAACGTTGAGAGAAATAGAGAGAACATTGATAGAAAGAGAGAGATATAAATAGAAAGATAGAGTTTTAGAATTAGCTTATCTAGGAAACATGTTGTTTCTCTCTCCCTTTCTATTATCCTCTTAAATTTCTCTCTTCTCTCTCTATACGATGAATTTAGAGCATTGGAACAGGTATCTCCAATGAACTGTCTCTATCATCCTCTTAAATTTCTCTCTTATCTATCTCTCTCTTCAACAAACTCTCTATATCATCCTCTTAAGTTTTTATCTTCTCTCTCTTTCTATATAATGAATTTGGATCATTGGAACAAGTTATTTCCCTTACTTTGTTTGAATTTGTTGTTTTTTATTTTTCAATGATGATGAAAGATAATTGCTTTATCTCTCTCTCTCACTCCATTCTCTCTCCTGCTTCCCAACACCATACCTCTCTCTCTCTTTGTTGTCTCTCTGTCCCTCGTCCCAGCCATATTTCTCTCTCCCTCTACCCAACCCATATTTCTCTCCTCCTCTTCCCAATGGCATATTTCTCTCTCCCTCTTCCCAAGGCCATATTTTCTCCCTCATTTCTTTTTTTAAATCTCAAACCCATAATCAAATATTTATTTCCTTAAAATCTCTCCCCATATTTATCTCTCTTCTTATTCTCCCTCCCTCCCTCTCTTTCTCTCTTTCGCTCTCAATAGATATAGATGGTGAATATTATGTTTTAAAAGAATATTAAATTTTGATGGGACATGATTAAGAGATGTGTAAAAAATTTGGAAGGTGATAAAATAATAATGTCTCCCTTTCTTTCCCTCTTTTGCTCTTGATAGAATTGGTGCAGGAATAAAGAAGGAGAGTGTTGAGAGAAAGAGAGAGATTACTATGAAAGAAGAATTTGAGAACGAGAGCATGAGGGAATGAAATATAAATTTCCTAAATTGATGCCTGGATTGAGAAGTTAGGCACTGAGAGGAAGAGAGAGAGAGCATTGATTGAAAGAGAGAGAGATATAAATAAAAAGATAGAATTTTAGAAAGACCTTATATAGGAAACATGCTCATTATCTCTCCTGCTCCAACGAACTCTCTCTATCATCCTCTTAAATTTATCTCTTATTGCTCCCTTTGTATGATGAATTTAGAGCATTGGAACATGCATATCTAGCAAACTCTCTCTATCACCATTTTAAATTTCTTTCTTCTCTCTCTATACAATGAACTCTCTCTACCTTCCTCTTAAGTTCCTCCCTTCTTTCTATCTCTCTCTCTATGCAACGAATTTGAATCATTGGAACATGTTATTTCCCTCATACTTTGTTTGAATTTCGAGTCTTTTATTTTTCAAAGATGATGAACTTTAATTGCCCTCTCTCTATCTCCATTCTCAATCTCCCTCTTCTCAACAACATACCTCTCCCTATTTTTGTTCTCTCTCTTTACCTCTTCCCAACCAGTATTTCTCACACCCTTTTCCCAACGCTATAATTCTCTCCCTACTGTTCTTCCCTTAAATATCTCCCCAAAATCAAATCTCTCTTTCTTTAAATCTCTACCCCCATACTTATCTCTCTTCTATTTTCTCTATTGCTCCCTCTTAATAAATATGGAAGGTGAAGATCATATGTTAAAGGAAGAGTAAATTTAAGTGGTGCATACTTAGGAGATGTGTAAAACATTTGAAAGGTGACAAAATAATAATGCCTCCCTCTCTTTCCCTCTTTTGCTTTTGATATAATTGGTATGTGGATAGAGAATGAGAGAGATGAGAGATACAAAGAGATAAATGGAAGGGTAGAATTTTAAAACGAGCCTATTTAGAAAACATTAAATTACATAGAGAGCATGAGAGAATGAAATCTAAAATTCCTAAATTGGTGCGTGGATTGAGAAGTAGAGCGTTGAAAGAAAGAGAGAGCATTGATAGAAAGAGAGAGAAATAAATAAAAAGATAAAACTTTAAAATGAGCGTATTGAGGAAACATACTCTTTCTCTCGCACACTCCAACGAACTCTCTCTAACATCCTCTTAAATTTCTCTCTTCTCTCTATACGATGAATTTAGAGAAATGGAAGAGGCATCTCCAACGAACTCTCTCAGTCTTCTCTCTCTTTATCATCCTCTTAAGCTTCTCTCTTTACTCTCTCTCTATACAAAGAATTTGGATCATTGGAATTATAATTCCCTCTTACATTATTTGAATTTGGTGTTATTTTTTTCAATAATGATAAACTATAATAGTCGTCTCTCTCTCCCACTTCCCAATGTTATAGTTTAAGGTCATATAGTTTGGACCGTGGTGCTAAGCCTTCTAATGTGCAGCTAGGACATAGACTATGGTTTATGGTCATATAATTTGGACCGTGGCTATGCAATTTAAAGTTATACAGCTATGACTAGGCATGTTAAGGTCATGCAACTAGACCTCCGCTACAGTTTAAGGTCATATAGTTTGACCATGCAATTTTAGGGTCGTGCACCTAGACCAAGGCTGTGCAGTTTAAGGTCTTGCAGCATGGAACATGGTGTTGGTTTCCATATAGGTGAAGCTGAATATGCCTGTGGATAGTAATTTGACTCCCTAGGGATAAAAATAGCTAACGCTATACACAAGCAGAGAGCTTTCAAATGCAAGTGGTGGCCCTACGAGGAGTGACAAATGGAATCAAACTTCACTGGGGATCAGGAGGGCAAGTGTGACTCCCTGAGGCTAATGAGTAATGGTATACATGTAACTCGACTAAGAATGACAGGTCAGAGCACAGATGAAACCTCACTGGGGGTTGAAAGGATAAGACTGACCCTAACTCCCTGAGGATAGTGGGTCGTAATAAGATGTGACTCCTACTGGGATTGTTAGTGTGAAACAGACCCATCGGGGATTGAAGGGCAAGGCGGCCCTCGTTTTCTTTTGCATGCACCTAACTCCACTAGGGATGTTTGATGGGATACATCTAGCGAAGCAGTGCGCCCATTTCACAGTTTAGGTCATGTGTATGGAATATTTGTCGTACCGTGCGTTACAATTTTAAGGCCTTGTAGCTCAAACCATGGCTATGCAACTTAAAATCATGCGGCTAGGACCATGCAGTTTAAGGTCGTGCAACTAGACCTCCACTATAGTTTTTAGGTCGTATAGTTTGGACCATGCAGTTTAGGGTCGTGCATTTAGACCTTGCCTATGGTAAGGGAATGTGACTCTCCCTTGGGAACAGAACCATAATTGGAGACTCGACTCTTAGGGAGTGAGACTGGGGTGCAGGGAAAGAACTCCCTTGGGAGATAGAATGATGGTCCAGATGGGAGTGTCATAACATGTGCCCTTGATGAAGGGCACGTGGCCTTAAGCCCTTGTGAAGCACCCCAGGCGATACGTTTTGGTAAAGCGCACGACGATGGCTTTTGGTGAGGCACATGCGATGTTAAGTCCACATGAAGCGCATGGTGACAGCTCCTTAACGAAGAGCGCGGTGAGTCTCAGGCTTGACCCACCCCGGCCTGGTCTTATTGTCGTGTGAAGATGAGGACTGTAGCGTCATTTTGAATTTGTTAAGGCCGTTTTATGGCACCTCTGGGTATAAAGGGGGAAAAATCCCATTTTATTGTTTCACCATAGGGTAAAACAGTCGAAGAGAGTTTTTAGAGAGAGAGCCAGAGCTTCCATCAAGAGACTTTCGACAAGAGTTTCTTGGTCAATACCCGCAGCATACAGGCCCTCAAGAGTTTTCTGATGGGCTTGAGCATGTCGTGGGCCTTCGCAATGTGCTTGATAGTGTTTTCGGAGAGTGCCAAGGCATTTTGAGTAGGCAACATGGGCCACTCATAGTTTTGCCAAGACTTCTCTGGTGAAACTGCAGAAGTCGCAGCGGTGCTCTGCGGGAGTTCCAATGCTTTTCGGGTAGTTTCGCAATTGCTAGCAGGTTGCAAAAAAGTCAGGGGGTTCTGACAGTCCTCTGGTTATCAGGAGAGAAGAAGGAGGAGCAGTAGTGGACTCATCGAAAACACAGTAATATTCTGGTGAGTTGTGGCAAACCGTAGAGGTGCAAAGAAGGGAGAAGGGAAACCCGTAGGGGTGCTTTTTACTGAATTCCTACAGTTTTTTGCTAACTTTGGTCATCATTGGAAAGGTTTCCCGATGAGTAGGAGTGAGTTCCGGATGAAGAGGGGAAACACCAGTGAGATCCCGAGGTGTTGCGAGGCTGTAACAGTTGAGGAGGTGAAGGGTCGTGGGACGGCGAACGGTCACCCTCTGCACGCATAATGACAAGCCACGCCACTGGTGTCAAACGGCATGCCCATATTTCAAGGGAAGTGGTGTGCCGCACGTGTGACACTTGCGGACAGCTAGAGCACAGGCGTTTCTGCTTTACTTCAGTAGACGATGTTAGCCCCTTGATCGTGAGACGACGATAACCCATCTTTGGCTGTGTGACGACGATTGTCCTGCCTTTGCACACAGCAATAGCTAGTGCTTTTGGTTTTTCTTGTGCATAGACAGTGGTTGGATAAAGCCCTTCAACGGATGTCTTCCCAGTTGTCAGCTAAGACCTCTAAAGCTCCCAGAATGCAGGTTTTCTCAAACGGGGGTCACATTGTGGTTGAGGACAAAGAGCCTCTCATTACTGAGAACGAACTGCATCCCTCTCCTCAACCTCTTGTATCTGCGGCCGAGGGTGAGTTATTGTCTTCTCAAGATAATTTCGGTTCGTGCGACCTGATAGTAATGGGCAACACAATTCCTCTTACGACTTTGAGAGGGAGCCATGCACTTTCTGCTCAAAGAGAATTCATCATAAGTTCGGCTTTTGTAATCACCACCTTTTCGAGACAGGTCATTCATCCTCTCGTCCGGCGCATTCGTTGAGGCTTTTTCATATCACAGGTCGTGATGCCTTTACCTGCACAAATGATCAGGCTCAATCATCGTAATGTTTCTGCGGACAATGGACATGATCTTTTTAGAGCCGCTTATCAACTTTTCAGCCAGGTTGTTTTTTTCGAGCTGGTCATGTTCGCATTCTTGGTTAGGAGGTTGATAGACAACCTCCTAGACTTCAATGTTCCTTGTGCAAACTTGTTTAAAACGAAGGTGACTGAAATAGCCTAATAGGCTAGGGTGGTTTTGGATTTAGAAGAATCAGCTTCTATTGAGAACTATCCCTCTATCAGGCCTTTACTTAAGCTCTTCCCTAGGCCTTTGACTATCACAGATTCTTTGACGGCACACTTGGGTAACCTTAAAACCAACTTGCTCATGCATCAGTTCGTTCACCTGGATTTTGAGATTTTGCTTTTAGAGATTCCTTTGATATTTAAAGAGATCGCATGCTTTGAAAATTAGGATGACATGGTGACTCCAGCCCGTGAGGTAAAAAAAGACTCGTTTTCACCTCAGTTGATATGTGGGGAATATCCTCCTGTGGTTAGAAAGTTTGCCTTTCTCTAGTCGGCGGTTATGAAGGATGGAATCAAATGGACACAACATAACTACTATCATCTTAGTCTTGAGAGCTGAGCGATCTTCTTCATTCGTTGTACACAAACGTTTAGCAACATAAATAAAACGCCCCTTTTTGCCTTTTACTTTCTTTGTATGCCATTATTTGTGATATTCTATTGCTTTATGAATAAAATTCTTTCTTTTACTTTAGTGTGGTGTGTGGCTCTTTTATTCCTCCTTTCTTTCTGCTTTATTGCTTCTACCCTTTCACAGTGTGAGACGAAGAAGGATAGCCCACTCCTTGCTTTGTCTTTTGATAGCTTGTCGCGACTCCAATGACCTCGAGTGGGGGAACAGTTGCTTCCTCACCCCCTAGCGTTTGATTGGATAAGGGCTCATAATTCATGGTTCGCATGATTTGGTGAGCCTATTTACTGTAAATACTCCAATCTAGGAGAGCCTTGGCTTCGATTCGAGGTTAATTGCTTTTGAGCCCTTCATAGGCCTTAGTCTCAAGCACGAACTCCTTCAAGTGCTTCAAAGGGACGCGCATAACCTCCAATTGATTTTGGAGGCTGCGAACGTCACTTCTCAGCTCTGCCATGGGGTCTTGTTCTTGAGAGCTTGAGTGATGACTCTTGTCTACCTGTACTTTTTCGAGATCCTTTGAGAGGTGTAAGACCTCCTTTTGGTTGCTGGTGATCTCCTTCCACAAGGAGGATAGGAATTGGTGTACCTTCCTTGGTGGTTGGCATGCCAATTCTGCTTTTAAAAGAGCAATGAGGACATGCAGGACCTTTTGTTGGTCTGACGGCGTATAGGTGACCCTCGGTGCTGGAAGGTCCACCTCTAGGGCTTCCTCAGCCTCAGGAGTTGCTTCTTGCTCGTCATTTTGTTCTGGCAAATTAGATGTAAAGGGGAAAGCTTCATCTTTGGGAGGGGGGGCCATGACCTCAAGGAGGTGGTAAGGTATACTTGGACAGATAGAAGTTAAGGGGAGGATCTTGCTTTGTCTTTCCTCCTATTTGAACATGTCTGTAATCACTCGCCCCAGATCTTCAACATCATCATGAGAAGAGGGTCCTATCTCTCTCACAAGATTCCAATCATCATCCTTTGACTTTTCTGGTGCTGGATGGTCTATGAAATAGTACTTAGCATCAACATAGTGAGTATTGGCTACAGGGAACGGTCTCTTATCAGCATAGACCATGTGTTATCTCCCATCTCGGCTGTATTTGAAGCATTAATGGAGCGTGGAAGGACCCACCCCTTGATCATGAAGCCAAGGGCGGCCGAGGAGGACATTGTAAGATGCACACATGAAACTAAGTACTCAAAACTCTATGTACTCATGAGTACATATTTACTCAAAACTCTATATACTCATGAGTACATAGAGTAATCTATGTGATCTATGTACTCACGAGTACATAGAGTACTCATGTACTCAAAGCATAATACTCATGAGTACA